>JBBPMC010001016.1:0-14065 GCA_038090115.1 Strobilomyces echinocephalus
TCACACCGCGGTGTTCTGCGGGTTCAACAGGGGCTAGTTAGTTAGCCGGACATGAGTGTGACAGCTATTGCTCCACGCCCAGGCATACACATCGCCTTTCAAGTAAAACTCCGGCTCGTGCTATCGCTGTCTCGAGTGTTTATGTACTTCTAGCTTGTCGGGAATGCTTCACTTCTTCCTCGTTGCACGCACGAATCACGATACGGGAGATGGTGGGAACGGCGGCACAGACAGCTTCAGGCACCAATTCGGGACAACCCTAAAGGAGAAGTCGGACGTCAGCGTTTCTTCCGGATGCGAAAGATGACTTACCGGGGAGTACGGCGGTGCCACACTTTCTGTCTCTTCGCGACTTGTTTCCGCCTCGTCCGTGATGGAACTCTCGATACCCTTGTCTTGCGCTTCCGCAGTAGGCAGATAGGTCACTTGGTTCTGCCCCTCTCCCTGTACCTGCACCGAACTCGAAGACATCGCTGGAGCCTGTTCGACGTCATGGACATGGGACTTTATGCGTCGAATGCGCCGGGCGAGGATCCAGCGGTGGTGTCCGTATATGGCGCATCCGAGAACGCCGACCACGAACAGGAACAGCGGGAAAGCCACTGCGGGTTAATGTAAGCGATTGTACCCCAGGCTGTGAAGTATGTGTGCAAGGGACGACAGACGCAAAAAGAGGGGGCTGGGCCCGTTGCCGCTGTCGGTTTGATTCGGGGCTGGCAGCGAGGTTGGCAGCGGGGGTACCACTGAAGAAAGCTGGGACATACTGCGTGATGCGGTGGCGAAGAGGAGGGGTTAGGAGTATGGAATGCATGTGCGAGAGTTGACTCCTTTCTTGCCCCCTTTTCACTGAGACGCCATGCCTGAGTCGTTCCGACCAACACTACTATTCCTCATCCTCGTTGCCTTCTTCGGAGGCGTGCTTGCCCAATTTCAATTTTCAGCCGTGTCTCTGGTGCCAACCCCGAGCCAGTCTCAGGCTGACACCAACTTTGACACCGGCACTTTGGCTGGTATTATAGCTTCAGGTCTGTTGTCCCTTCCCAATAGTACAATTACTCATGGTTACTACAGTACTTACTCTCATCGGGCTGATTGTACTCATCATTCTGTACTCTGTCCTGGCTAGCAACCGGGCCGGAAAGGTACACGAGGTCGAACAGACTCTGGCGACATCGTCGAGCTCAGTCCAAGCGGGGGAGAGGCAAATTGCTGTTCCGCCAACGCCCCCTGCGAAAGCGCAAGCCATAGACGTCAGCCAGACGGGCCTTGCCACGAGCGATACAGGAGTGGACAGGGCAGGAGTGGATGGTGCAGGCGCGGTTAGAGTGGATCTGAGAGCGGGCGGGGCTGGGGGCGGGCCTCCACCACCGGCGGGCGCCGGGGGCTACGTGTTGTTAGGCCACATCTACGCCGTTTTTTCGACATCTTGATAGTCATTGGATCGAACAGGCCAATTGCACGTTAGACAGTGAGGGAACGTGCACGGCACTTACTTGCACGCAGGCAGAAGGCCCTGTCAGAACAGAGTCGCTGGAGTGATCTAGTGGTTCAGATCGTTTGGAGTCGCCACTAGCGATAATTTCCTATTTTCTCGGATATCGTAAAGGAGGGCACGTGAAAGTCACGTACTCGCGTATCTCATTTCATCATCTATCGCACTGATCTGTTCTGGAATATCTACCATGGCTAAAAGTCGGAAGGTATCAGATATGACGCCAGCAGAGGTACGTTATCTCTGGATCTGTTGTCACTTTGACTGACCGTGCTCTAGCTCGAGCACTGTCGTGCGCTTGCAAGAGTACGTCAACAACGACACAGACAGAAGTTGTGAGTCCAAGTGCCTATGATGCCGCCGAAGCATGTCGATACCTCTGTCAGGTTGAAGGAGAAGGCTGCCCTTCAAGATTATCGAGCCAAGTGCGCACGTCACCAAAGGAATTGTCGGTACGTTTAGTCGTTCGGATTTTTTTGCAATCGTCGTTCTCATCTACGTGCAGCCAACGGCGGAGGGAAGCGACCATGATACAGGTCGATGAATACGAGCAACAGCCACGTCAGAATAAGCATCGGTAAGCTTGTTGCGCCTCGTCGCGTGATTTACTGCTGACCTTTTGCAGGCGAGGAGACTCTTCCGAAGAGGAGGTTAGCGAACGCAGGTGAGTCAGGTTGTCCATCTTCGTTTCCCCTTTGCCGAGAACACCGTAGCAGACAGCCTGTGGTCACTGACGGCGTGGGGCGTCGCAAGTCGCGCCGGTACGTCGTTCCCATACTTACCTAGTAGGTCGCGTCGCCGACGACGCAAAAGGCTGGCAGAGCGCGTAGAGTCGTCCAAACGGGCTTTGTGAGTGGCGTCGAGTTCGTGCAGTCTACACGCCGATCGTGCAGCAGGAAACGCGTCACGCGTGCAATCGCCTCCGAAGAGGAAATGGACGAAGCCGAGGAGATGAGGCGTCCAAAGGCGCGCCGGTATGTCGCGCGCTACCCAACCATATCGTCTCTGACGGCATCGCAGCAGGATTGTACGGCGCATAGAGTCAGATGACGATCAAGACGATGCCAACGTGTGCAGCGATGCTGCTAGTTGGGCTGGGCTCGAGGAGCGGTGAGGCACGCTCCGTCTTACAGCTTTCCCTGATCATCCTTTATTAGGGATTCGATTGGACGTGGGAGCGAGGAACTGGACTACCACTCCCCCAGGTAGGTTGACCTTGTAGCGACCCGACCACCATGCTCATGGCGTGACAGAATCGATTCAGAGCCCCGGATGACGTACAACGACGACGGTCTTGAGCGCCCTCTCAGGTAAACCTCTTCCCGTTTCAGAGTACCAGGCTGACCATGTCGCCAAAGACATGTCTCCGAGGAAAGCGAGCGTCTGCCTTGGCCTAGTCAGCCACGGTGAGCGACATCCAGTTTCGATCCGTGTTTTTACTAAACGACTCATAGGAGGGAGTCACGTCCTCGTCCTGTCATGTGAGTCACGCCCCGTTCTGTCGCCAACGACGCTGAGTCTCTCGCAGAAAGGTCCCCGCGCGCGTCAGGCCACGGACGTCACCTCCCAGGCTGCAGCGCCTGGGTGCCTCTACGGCCTGGACCACTAGGCAGAAAATGGTTCTGCTGAAGAAGATCCGTGACGGTCGTGCCGGAAATCTCCCCCAGACTTCAATGGCCAGGGTGACCTCAGGCCACGGCCCACGGCGAGCAAGAGAGGAGTCATTGGCTACAGATGCCATGCATGAGTCGTTACGACTAACCCTAGTACTCCTCACCCCCATCGCCTTCTTTGGAGGCATGCTCTCTCAATATCAAATTTCAGTCGTGTCTCCCACGAAGCAATCTCTGGCTGGTATTATGGCTACAGGTCTGTCGTCCCTTCCCACTCATAGTACAATTGTTCACGGTTACTACAGAATTTGCTCTCATTGGGCTGGCTATGCTTTTCGCCCTGTAGTCTGTCCCGGCTGGCGACCGGGCGGAAAAGTAAAAGTACAAGACGTCAACTCAACGGCCCGGGGGCTTGTCACGAGCGACGCAGAAACGAGTCTGGATTGAACTGCAGCATGTAAGACCTTGAAGTAAGGAGTCGATGGAAAGCTGGATAGAGCACACGAGTAGGCTAATGGCGACCAAGCGACGGCGCCAAGGGATGTAATCATAGCGCTCAGGCTGTGACGTAGTAGTAATACTGTTGTCCTCAACTTGGACTTCAAAGATTCGAAGTGAGGGCACGCGAAACACTTGTGTGCGCACTTCGTTCTCGAGAGTGGCAGCGTCAGAAAAGCCTTCACTATACGACACGGTTATGTTTACGCTTGAGGGGGTTCGACTTGACATACTTAGGCTTGCGGAGAAATCTATCCTCCTTCACCTCGAACAGCCTCCCCCACGGTTGGGCAGTCTCCCATGGTCGGCCCTGCTCCGTACCAGATCTTGGTTGGGTCGTACACAGATTCGATCCATACCCTCGCGTTTAACCCCTCCCCGTCGTCCAGCGGTACACCAACTCTCGAGCTCCACTCTCGAGTCGAGGTCGGCCACCATCCATCGTGGATCGAAGCCCACCCGTCTGACAGGTCGCTGATCTTTGCCGGCCTGGAACAAGCAGACGGCCAGATCGTTTTGGTCAAGTACGACGAGGACGGCAAGGGCCGAAAGATCGACGAGGCGACGTGCCCGAGCGGCGGCGCTGACCCCTGCACGCTGCTCGTCGCAGAGGACGAACTCGTCGTCGGAAACGTGCGTCCCGAGATCTATCTGGCATCTGATTCTCGCGCCCCCTCAACGCTCCCTGGCAGTACTCTGGTGGCACCGTGGTCACGATCCCGATCTCCACGCGCCCGCCTTACACGCGTCCCGCTCAGCTGTCGACCCTCGCGTTGCCGTTCGAGGTGGGAACACCAGGGAGAGATCTGTCCAGACAAGAGGCCTCGCATCCGCACCAGACCGTGTTCAATCCGCTCAACACGACGGAGAGGGAGCTCCTCGTCCCCGATCTGGGCTCCGACAAAGTGTGGCGGCTCACCAAGGACGCTGATGGCCGTTGGGCCATCCGGGGCTTCGCCAGCGTCGAGACGGGCGGTGGGCCCAGGCACGTCGCGGTGCACGGTACGCACCCATGTCGTCGCGAGCGTCTCACGCAAAGCTGACAGAGACGGCCCAGGAAACGTGTTGTACGTCCTCCTGGAGCTCACCTCCGAGCTCGCGGTGTACAGGTTCGATTCCGACGCACGACAGCCGACGCATCTGGCGACGTTATCGACGATC
This sequence comes from Strobilomyces echinocephalus, assembly GCA_038090115.1. Taxonomy (NCBI): domain Eukaryota; kingdom Fungi; phylum Basidiomycota; class Agaricomycetes; order Boletales; family Boletaceae; genus Strobilomyces; species Strobilomyces echinocephalus. Next base: position 4,765 of record JBBPMC010001016.1, read on the forward strand.
AAACCATCCCCGGCGCCGAGCATCATGAAGGCCGCTGAAATATTGATCCCGAAACCGAACCGTTCGTTCCCCACGCCGTATATTTACATTTCGAATCGAGAGGACCCACATCCAGAAGGCGACACAATCGCCATCTTTTCCTTGGACAAGGGAGAAGAACGTCCAAAGCTAGTGACCGAAGTACGCACGGGACTACGGCACGTTCGTGGGATGGCATTTGGAGGAGAGGACGACAGGTGGCTTGTCGTCGGTGGTGCTGGAAGTGCCACAGACAAGAGTTTGGGAGGCAGCGGCATCAAGATGTATGAGCGGGTGGATGGGGGCAGGGGACTTCGTCAAATTGCCGAACTCGACAGCACTGTCGCAACTGAGCTCAACGCGACTTCTTTCTTATGGTTATAGTTTAGCGTCAAGAATTCCTATCGTAACAACAGGACGTTCGGAGCGACGGCGAAGGTATCAGTAAAAAGTAAATACAATGGCGACGCCACTTATCCTATGATGCCACGGTCCCGGAGCCGTGCAAGCTCATCGGCATCCAATCCAAGTTCTTTGGTCAAGACAGCATCAGTGTGTTGCCCAAGGTCAGGACCGGCCCATCTCGTCCTCGCCCCAGATCCTTCCAGGACCGGGAAGACCCCCGGCATTTTGACGTTCCATCCGCCATCCGGCTCACCAACCCACACGTCCTCCACGGCGCCGCGCGCCTTTACATGTTCGTTCTCCACGATCTCCTTGACGCCGACGACTCGACCGACCGGCACGCCTGCCTCGTCCAACACGTCCAAAACCTCTTCCGCGCGTCGTACCTTAGTCCAGTCGGAGATCGCTTGCTCGATCTCTGCTTGACGAGCGACGCGATCCTGGTTCTTGGCGTAATCAGGACCAATGAGGTCTTCACGCCCAATAGCGCGCATCAGACGCGCATACAGGGTATCGCCGTTCGCCCCGATGATGATGTAGGTTGGCGTCGAGGGCATTGCGGGCGAGGGTAGGCATGGGTATGCATTCGTCGGAACGATACCTGTGACGGAAGATCCGGATGGACCTCGGATCTGAAACGAGGGTCAATCGAGCAGACAAGTCGTCTAGTTCGTTCCTCACCTTGCCTTTGCGGTCATACTCTGGTATGATGCCCTCCATCATGTTCAACATGCTATCCAGTAAGTCAGCTCGTTTTCCATGGAAGTCGAGTCGATGAACTCGCCTCTCCATGATACTGACATCGACGGTTTGTCCGTTCGTCTCGCCCTTGGAGAGCTTTTTCTGTCTCGAGAGTAGGGCCAGGACCTACGTACGATCTAACATTTCGACCAGAACAAGAGTCGAAAACCGCTTACCGTACCAAATGCGGCGTGTAGTCCAGCGACCGAGTCTCCCAGACTGATATTCGGCCTCACAGGCGGCCCAGACAACGAGTTGGTATCTGGGTCGACCAGGCCGTTGATATAACGAAAACCAGATTCGGCCTCGCAGACAGACGCGTACCCCGGTCTCGACGACCAAGGGCCTGTCTGTCCGTACCCGCTCACCCGGGTGTATATGAGTGACGGGTTGAGCGGTCGCAGCGCCTCCGGGCCCAACCCCCATTTCTCCAGCGCTGACGAAAAAAACGCAGGTCAGTCGCCCCAGAATACCGAAACCAGCATCGCTGTCTCACTCCCCGGCTTGAAATTCTCAACGACGACGTCACTCGCGGCCGCGAGCCGTTTCACCAGCCTGCGCCCAAAGGGACGTTGAGCGCCACGATGCAGAGGAGAAAGAAACAACGCACGCGCGACCCTCTTGTTGCCTCAGATCGATCGCCACACTCTTCTTGTTTCGCCCGAGACTGCGAAACCACGGACTGGTCCCGTCGACGTCGAGCTCGCGCCATACGCGGAGAGGATCCCCGCCCGAAGGGGACTCGATCTTGATGACCTCGGCGCCAAAGTGGCTGTCGCGACGAAAAAGACGACGAGCGATCAGTCACGCGGTCGATGTCGCTCGGTGGGCGCATCGTTTACCCGAGAAGCTGTCCACAGAACGGACCGGCGATGAGTTGACCGAGTTCCAAGACGCGGACGCCGGAGAGTGGCAGGTCGTCCGTGGTCGAGCTGGTTGTTGATACGAAGGATCTGCTTGGGTCGTACTCAGCCAGTGGGGAATACGAGCTTCGAAAACGGCGTTACCTACCTTGGCCGAGCACAAAGACGAACTGCCCGGACCGAGTCACGGGCCGCGTGGAAACCCACCACGACTTGGCGAGACCGAGACAATATCAAAGACATTCAATTACGAATCTCGACCTTGAAGGTGTCGTCGTTCTGAGGGGGAACACGCGGATGTTGTTCGGCCGATTGTCTCGAGCAACACGTGATCGGCCGCAAGAAGGGTCCAAGTTCAGTACGTCTCTAGGTTACAGACTACGTCCAGGTCCAAGCAAAGCAGAAATGACGACAAGATGCACCACACTCGTATGCCCCAAAAAAATGACAAATCACCATCTCAGATCATGGCCTGGACGCCAAAACTAGACAGCGCCCCGAACGCAAGACCAAGAATCATACAAGACCCCCCCAGGGTCGCGGCGACGTCCACGTCTTCACGGCGGCCCTTTAGTCGAGGATTGTGCTCGACCGACGAAACCGCGAGCAAGGCTAGCGTGGAGACATACCCGGTTGTGTATCCCATCGTCAGCACTACAATCAGGAAAAGTGCGTCAGAGCGTATGAGTGGAAGGCCCGGCGTCACCATAGGCCGCTCCACGTTGCAAAGAAGAATCAACGGGATGAACACCGTCCGAAGGAGTGACATAGCCAGAATCTTCTTCCCAGACCAGACGACCAAACGAGGGAACGAGCAGCTGTACTGCCCAACGAATCCTCCAAAATTCATGAACAAGAAGTGGAACGCGGTGAACAGCAGTGGGTGGGCGCCTGGATTCACGGGTCGCACACGGGCCGTGATTGCGGGATAGACCGCCTGGTTTAGGACCACGTCAGTAGGAAAGGAGTCGCGTCGACGAAGTAGGCGCTTACCAAAGTTACTATAAACACATAGGAAACAGAGAACAAGAATATCCAATTCCTCCCAAAAACTTGAAAAACGTGCCAAAAGGACTGCGCTGTGGGATCTATATGGTCGCGAGGGACTAGTTCGGTATGCTCATCCGAGACCGAGACCTCGCCTCGGTCTCGTTCTAGAGCAGCGGTGATATACTTGTAGAAGGGCTGCTTGGATAACCATACGTAGGCAACCAACGCGATGACAAGAAAAACAGCCGAAACAGCAAAGAAAATTCGCGCCGCTACTTCTTCGGCCCGATCATCCCGACCACCAGCCACGATCAACTTTGTCGAGATGGAAGCAGGTGACAAACCCCAAAGGGCAATGACCGCGCTGGCGACCTGTACGATACTGACGACGAGCGAGACGGCAGCTTGTCCCGCTAAAACAGACCGCAGGAATGACGGGCCAAGGAATGCGGCTCCAGCGTAGACGGCTGTGCACAGACAGCTGGCCGCGACCGCCATACAAGCTGCAACAAAGAGAGCGAACGCGAAGAAGGATGAGGGTGTCTCTCGAACGAACGTGCTATAACACAGAGATGCGACGAGAAGGATCATCGCAGTCAGTGACGTGTATATGCGACGAGATGGGGACGACTGTGATACATCAAAGCGTGAGCGTCTCGAGGACATGTACGTTTAGAGAAACCGACGAACCCGTTTCGAAGTGAACGTGTAGTAAAACTGGGAGACTAATTTGGTCCACGTGTACACGGTAGACAGGTACGAACCAAAGGTCGGGTAGAATGTGGAACCAGCCAGCCGTGATAAGAAAAATGATGTGGCGTTGAACAGAGCTAACACGGTGATCCAAATAGATGAGCACCAACAGGACAATGCAGTAGACGGAACGCATCACCGCTAAATGGCATCATTAAGGCGCAGCCCAGGAGGAAATATGTCCACTTTGTTTGAACTACAGCCCAGACGAGCCCGGTTGTCGAGGAGAGTTCATCCTCCCCAGCTGTAGCTGCAAAGAAGCTGGAATGGTCCTCCGAGTCCGCGGATGGAACAGCGCGATATCCGTGAGAACCAACGTCGGTCATCCTGGTGGTCCGGAGTAAAAGCGCAACTCGCGACTTAGGACAGACCAAGAAGACGAGTACAGAGTCTCATCCACGAGTTGGAAGTCACTTTACTTAGCCGGGTCATCCGACGAGCTGATGATGTAATCGAAGGCCCAACTTTCAGGAACGTCAACAGCGCGTCCGTGATCAGGTCGGACCCAAGGCGCGACCACCGGCTGGACTGGAATACGAGTGCGTGGTGGAGAGACTTCCACACTGCAGAGACCATTCGGGAAATTCAGCCCCCGGGACCTTTCTAGCTGCCATGTGGTACCCACTCGCGAAAGGACCAACTTGAAGCATCAACGGTTTAAGCGCGCCATATTATGGCGACCAATATGGTAAGTCTGAATGCTCCACTTCTCAGATATCTGAACTTCCGTGGAGTGGTGCGCAGACAATGGTCGCCATAGATTGGACCCTCCTTGTTAGAAACCTATATAAGTATGCAGCACACCCCGTCCCGGTCCAACACACAGGTCCCTCGGATTTCCATCCAACAAGCTGATCGATTATGTTCTCCAAATCCTGCTTCTGGCAACCTATGCTCATACCGGAACTATTCTATATGATGCTGGGTTTCCTCGCGGTGCCAAGCTCCACGTATCACAGTAGATTTTCAATTCCAATGCCAGACCCAGAGTCCCAACGTACGCTCGCTGCTCTCGCCCGGACGTGCCGTGCATTCACGGAGCCCGCTATCGACCTTCTGTGGCGCCAGCTAGACTCGCTGGAACCGCTACTCTGGTGTTATACCTCGCGGAAGGCTGTCTTGTCTGCGTCGGGTTATCTGGTGGGTTGATCCTCTCTCGAGACGGAAATTTGTCTGATAACAACAGAATCCACCATCTGAAGAAGAATGGGCCGTCATCAGGCGTTACGCCTCCCGCATTCGACATCTAGAACTTGAAATCCACAAAGATCATTCTCACTACTTCCTGGAACTAGCGACGTCCGAGATCAACCTCTTTCCCCAGTTGAAATTATTAAAATGGGGTTCGGTCGCGAGCCCAAACCGTGTTGGAATCGGGCGCATACAACCACTTCTTGGCCCCAGCATTCTCTGGTTGGATGTCAATGGGACTACGCGCGACGTGGCAATGGGCGACTTTCTGAGAACCTGCCCACTACTCTGTCCTAGCGTTGTACTTCTGAGGCTATGCATCATTCAGCCAGATCGGTTGATGGACATTTTATCCCAGACTATTTGTGGTTTCAAGAACCTCAAGTACTTTCAAACCGTGCATTATGTCAGCAACGACGCCTTGCAGCATCTCCTCACGTCTCCACAGCTGGAGGTCCTCTTCCTCTGTATTTGGCCACGTCGGGTTTCAGCGGTCCCCCTTCCATATTCCGTCGTCCCCTTTTGCAATGTCCGGTCCCTGACCTTGACATTGCCTTGGCTAGGCGTTCTCACAGAGCTGCTGCGTCCCGGTGACCAAAGTTTCCGTGAGATTACACTCCATATTTTGAATAATTTGGAGCTCTCCACGAGCATGAACTCTGTGTTCAACGGACTGGCATCACGCCCTCAGGAGTCCACTCTTCAGTCGCTAGATATCCATACCCTGCGACCTCTCACTTTCAATGGCGACTTCCAGCCCCACGTTATTTCGTTCGACACCTTCCGACCTCTCACGTGCCACACCAACCTTCGAAAGCTGATCATACGCCTGGGAATCCCCATCTCTCTCGGCGACACCGAATTGACAAACCTGTGCCGCAGCTGGCCGTCGCTCGAGCAAGTCGAGATTTGTCACTTCCACCCCTTGTGTGACGGCTTCAAGTGGCTCACTTTCAGGGGACTCCTCTCCCTCGTGCCCGTGTGCCAGAAGCTGCGATATGTCGGTCTGACGCTGGACGGGAGGGAGATCCCCAGCGACGTCGCCCCACGCTCCAAGAAGATCACGGGACTGCGTTTCTTCAACTCCCCGGTCAATGATCAATCGCGCCGCATCGCCCAGTTCCTGTTGGCGCATTTCCCGTCGCTCAAGTCGGTGAATACGATGGCAGGGGGTCCACAAGTGGAAGTGTGGACGCAAGTCGCAAAGCACATTGCTAACCCGAGCATGTTGGAGAGTGTCGCGCCGAGGAACGACGTAGTTTAGTGGGCGGTGGAAGTCTAATTATTTATGTACGCGCATTCAGCGTCGCACCAGTGCGGGCACTGGTTATGATGTCCCGGTCCCCGCCGAATGGGCTTTACTATGGATGAGACTAAAATGTAATAGTTATGCTATCTTGCCGAATGTATTGCTAAGTGATACTGAACATGGAGGCATCAGGAACACGACGAAACTTCTCACTGAATGAATCCGCATCTGCAACCTTCTGTGCGTCAGTGAAATCCTCCGCTGCTGGAAAAGGACTCCGGGTGGGACGCTGCGTACCAAAAAGCACACACATAAGTACAACATGTCCAGATCTGACCCCAATAGACCCATCCACCCGGAACCTCATATCATAGCCTGAACACCAAAACTAGAGAGGGCCCCCAACGCAAGACCAAGAATCATACAAGAACCACCCAACGTCGCGGCAACGTCCACATCTTGGTGGCGCCCCAGCAGCCTAGGATTGTGTTCGACCGACGAAGCGGCAAGCAGGGCCAGCGTCGAGACGTAGCCAGTCGTGTATCCGACTGCCAGCATCAACATCATGAAGATGACGTCGGAACGTATGGTGGTAGGAAGCATCGGAGAGATTGTACCACCCCGGTCGACGTTGCAAAGAAGGACCAAGGGAATGAACAGCGTCCGGAGGAGGGACATGGCGAGAATCTTCTCTCCGGACCAGGTAACCATGCAAGGGAACGAACAGCTATATCGCCCGAGAAGATCGCCAACGTTGAAAACCAAAAAATGGATTGCAGAAAACAGTAAGGGGTGGATGCCTCGATTCACGGGAAGCACGCGGGCAGAGATTGCAGGAAATATTGCCTGGTCGAGAACCCTGTGAGTTGCAGGACGATCACGGAGACAGGACCTGGACTTACCAAAGTGACTGTGAACACATACACGCAAGAGACCATGAAAATCAGGTTCTTTTCAAAAACTCTATAAACGTCCGAGTTGGACTCCATCGACGAGCTTCCGAGATGGTCCGAGAGTAGTCCCGTTTGCTCATCAGGGATTCCAACAATTCGGTGCCGACCCAAAGCGCTAATAGCCGATCTATAGGGCTGCCTCGACAACCACGCGTAGGCAGCCAGTGTGACGCAGAGAAAAACGATGGAGACACCAAAAAATATCTGTGCCGATAATTCTTCGGCCTGGTCGTCGACTCCCATGACCACCATCGAGACGTATTTCGAAGATGTCGATGAACCCCAAAGAGCGATTATCGAGCTCGCGACCTGTACAACACTAACCAGAACTGCGATGGCAGCTTGACCTGAAAATACAATCTGCAAGAACGATGGGCCAAGTAATGCCGCGCCAGCGTAGACGGCTGTGCACAGATAGCCAGTGGCGACTGCCGAACAACCCGCACAGAGGAGAACAAATGCAAAGAATGTTGACGGAGCACCTTGAATGAAGGTGCTGAAAAACAATGATGCAATAAGGAGGATCGTCGCAATCATGGACGTGAATATGCGGCGGGATGGGGACGACTGAGGTAGTGCAAGGTGAGTGGTTCCAGAACTGTCACGGCTTAGAGATTTACGAACCTGTTTCGACGTGACTGTGCTGTAAACCTGGGAGACTAGCTTAACCACAGTGTATACACTAGACAAGTAGGAGCTGAAGGTCGGGTAGAAGGAGGAGCCTGCCAATCTAGACAAGAAAAACGAAGTCGCATTTATGAGGACTGAGTGGGTGTAAGCGCAAACAACACGGGAATTGCGGCCAGATCGTTACCATTCCAAGGTAGCAGAACAGCGCAGCCCAGAAGGAAATATGTCCACATGGTTCGAGTTTCGCACTCGCAAGTCGTTGGGTATACGTCGTCTTCACCAACATGAGCTCCCTGGGCGTGGTCAGAATGATAGACTGGATCCCGGGAAGAAGAGGTGTGGTATTTGGTAGGAGGGTCTATCATGTCGTGTCGTAGTCAATGAATGAAGTCCACGCTGAGCGTCAGTGCGGACGCCAGTCGGTCGCGCGCACCTAAATCGGATTAGAAATGTCTAATAATAAGAGGCGGCTGCCAACGTAACACTTAGCAGGGCGTACCACTGGCATCAGCTTATAGGTATATAGAGAGTCGTGGAGAAGTACTAGCCCAATAGAGTTAAAGTTATGCCATGCACGTGACTAAGAATTGACAAAAAGGGGCTCAGAGCAGACATGCAAACCGCTCAAGTTGTTCATCATACTCCAATCATTGTTCATCCTCTACGTGCAGAGTATCCAGAATCGCCATTAGTTGACTATTTCCATCGAGTCTCGAGATTTCCTCATGAACCTTTAATACGAACGATCGTAAACGTTGCTTGTCAGGCGCGTTTCTTTCCTGGTACACATACCTGCTGCTCGAGTGCTCTCATTATCTTCAATGTGTAGCTGAACGAACCGGTCTTGTTGCGTAGGTGTGATATGGTGTGATGTTTCAATGTCGGCGTCGTCGGTCGTTTTTGAAGCACGTCTAGGTTTGGGAATCAGCGATGCGTTCTCTCAAACCGTGAGATCGCAGACGTACTCAGTATGACGCGGTTGCTTTCATCCGCTCGTACCCCATGGACGATAGGGAAAGAGAATTTACCTTCGGTAAGATCTTCTGCAAACCCTTTGTTTTGTGAATACTATCACGTATTCGAAGATCACCGTCGAATTACGATGTGAATGACGGAGACAAAACACGTTTACTCACCTCGGTGCTTTGTAGATTCATGTAGTCGTCTCTGATCTGAAAGTACACGCCGAATAGATTGACCAGAGGGACATAGTCACTGGAACGAGTGTATCGACGTGACTTCTGTGCAAGAAAATCGTTCTTACACGTTCATGTTCTTCGTCGCACACGCCATCATCAGCTTGACGGCGACTCTGAACAAACCCCCAGTCTCTGCCCGCGATCGTCAGCCGTGGCCGACTCGGACGCCCCACCCGGCGACGGGGGGTACACTCAACTGTTGTTCACCATGGCGATGTACTCTTCCTCCGTCGGACATTGCAGCGTGTCCCGCCAGAAGATCTCGAGACCCTGTCCGCGATGCAGCGACAACAGCTCCTCGGTGACCAC
>JBBPMC010001017.1:0-14062 GCA_038090115.1 Strobilomyces echinocephalus
AACGCAAGAACGGGGAGTCCTAGTTTGCGCATATCTTCATTAGGGAGGTACAACTTGGTCGCAGATACCCGACCATGATTCTCCGACCAGAAGATTCTCCTCTCTCGCAAGTCAATGGACTGCTGAGTCGTGAGTTGCTTGCAAACCAGACAAGATAGAAGGCGATAGTTGGATTCGTCTGAGGCAGCGGTCTCCAACCTACAGAATCTGTCAAGTGGAGCAGCGGAACAACGAGCTAGTTTTCCATACCGTTCAATCATATCCCTCCACTCCATCTCGGGGCGCACGCGCAGGGCGGCTAGCACGTGCCGCACCTGCTCTGCGCTTACTGTCTTGTGCCGAAAACCTTCTGCGGTGGCAACGGGAATTGTTGGGATATCCAGGAATTCGTCCTCAATCGCGACTGGGGCATCTTGACAAATGTCGGCCTCAACAAAGTAAGAATCGGCCGGGGCCCTTAGCCCCATGTTAGTGGGTATACACTTTACATCCTCCATGAGGTCAGCGATCTCGTCCCACACTGACTGCGCAGGATCGTCCATAGCGAATTGAAGAAGGACACGTAAGACACGGCGGCCCGAGTCCAGGTCTCCATTGCGGGCGAGCTGTCGCACTTGGGCGCAGGCATATTTGAGCCAATGAAGTAATGAAAGCGCAGTCCAGCCGAAATACTCGACAGTATGCCGTGTAGGCACACCCAACGAGATGTTGACGTCGATGCAGATGTTGTCTGGAGGAGAGAAGTCGCCTGGAAGGAGGAAAAATGTGAAGTGTTTGACATCCTTGAGCGCAATGGTGCCACGGTTAGAGTGTAGCACGCCGCGGGAAGCAAATCGCTTGCAGAACTCCTTTTTTGCATCTTCCGTGATATCAGTCGACTTTCTGACACCTTCCCACCAATCAAAAAATGACTTCAATGTGTCCTGTGTAACCCCATTTTTAAACTCGCATACTATGTCTGCTAACCTGAACAGCGGGATACGACATCGCTTGACGATCTGGGAATTTTGGCTTTTTCCAACGTCCTTGTGAAGTATCCGATATCTCTTGAGGAATCCCAGATCTTTGTGACTTTGACGGAACAGTGAGTGCGATACGCATGAGATCCCAGTGTCTGATACAACCGGAAACTGCGACTTTGGCTGGTCGCAGCAAGAAAAGAAAGCGTCTTGTAAAATCTGCGACACTCCGCTGTGCGGGAATGTCGCGTCAAAAGCGAAACGTGACATTGTGCGCAAACCGAGTTCTGTAGCAGATTCGTTGCACTGAGCGATGCGCATCTCTTCCTCATATATTACACGTGCAAGCAATCCACCCGCCCATAGCATTTCGTTGTTCCAAGCTTTCGGCGACATCAGCCATGCAATTTTGGATTGCTTCAGCCTAAATATACATACCTGCAACTTGCCCGTTCCTGGCCAGCCAGTCAGCAAATGTCACGATGTCCCGTACGTGACATACTTACGCCAGATCTATCGAGCCACGCTCCATAGTGGGCAAGAAATGTGCGGAGATGTGTAATCCGATGCCAGTTGTTTGGTTGGTACTTTGACCCTGAAGAGAGGGGTTGGAAAACATTGTTGAGGTTGGAAAAAAATGACACCTACTATGAACAGACGTCCACTGATCAGGCCAATTAGTGAGTTTACTATTCAATGAACTGAAAGTACATGCCTGTTCTCGGGGACAATGGCGTGTGGACCTGTGAGAAGGTGCACGAGATATCTCGCCTTCGGTAAGTGCGAGTTGTTCATGCAATCCAAGAGATTACGTTGCTCGCAGTTAAACTAGGACGAATGTTGTTAATGGCGACGAATCATTGGAATGAAATGTGTTCACATAAATAGCCTTGTACTTGAAGGAAGAAGGAAGTGATTTCATGCATGATTCCACACCTCTCTTCATCTCCGAGTCTGGATGCAGATTAACGCAGACCCTTGCCATATACAAGTCATGCGCGATGACGTTTTCCTCCTCGGTAATCGGAGAAGGCATTGAATGGTCATCTAAGAAACTCCTGGAGCGTTCAAACACAGCGTCGGCTGTATCAGCAGGTAGCGATGAAGACATCAAACTTGAATCGAATGCCTGTTCCGCGACATCGATCGTGATCCTTTGAACTACTAAGGTCAGAGATACTTAGCTAAAAGCAATTCATGTCGCCTTACCAGTACGTTGTATGGATTCCACGGTCAGGGCCTTCGACGGCCCAGGGGAGGTCTGTGTCAGGTACGACGGAATAGGTATGTCAACAGGCAAACCCGAAGACTCCTTCTGTATATGCAAAAGCCGCAGGTCATCAACGAGAACGGAGATAGTGCAAATGTTCGTCAGGAAAGCTACGGAAGAAACTAGGAATCTCGCGAGATCCGCGAGATCGGGTAAAGATTCTGGAAGCTTCAGCTCGAGTTCAACCGATGTCCATTCATCTGTTAAACATTGAGAAGACTGCTTGCAGAGCTGATCCTTGATAGTCAGCATGAATTCATAGGAAGGCCGACAACTAACCTTTCCATCCTTCCTGCAAAATTGTAGTGATTTTCCTGGACGAATGTACGTTCACTGCAGTACTTTGAATGATCGCAAGGAACGGATTTTTACCGTTAGACTTTACAAGCGGTCGATCTGATTTGCTCAGGACGCTATAAAATCCTGGGGAGGTGGGAATCGGCCATCCCGAACCACCAGACACGAACGGATACGAACCAACCCCAAAAGCGCCAATTTTTGTGGAATCGTCGTTGCCAGCCGCTATTTTACACAATGAGTTTGGACTACACTTCAACAGAGGTGGAAGAATGTACCTATTTTTCCAAGCCTTTCCCAGTCCCTCTCTTTGAAGCTGCCTTTATTCTTGATGATCCACTTACGTACCTGCGTAGTGCGCAAGTGAAGGGCGGACTGATCCTCTGCTCAAGATTGTGACAGCTTACGCTTAGCTTACTGACGTCGTTCAACTTGCCAGCGAGTTGAACTTTCTCGGCCTCTCCGGTCTCGAAATGGATTTGGAGAACAGGCGCTTCAGCGTCATCAGCATTTTGGATTAGTTCTCGGAGAACTTGTGCGGCGAGTTAGTCCGAGAGAAGTCACAGTCGAGATCGAAAACGTCGTACCGTCGAACGTTCCGGGGTAGCGAGAGAGAATATTTACCAACGCCCGCGTGTCGACCTCAACTTCTTGGAGAGTCGCATCCTGTGCAAGCTGAGCTTTGCAGAACACGGAGTACAACTGACTGGCCGGGGACGTACAGTGTTGTCAGTCATCGTTTGGCTGGTTCTGACAAAAAGAACGACCCGGAGGGAGTGATGATAATTGGCGCCCGGCGCAGGGTCTGAGCTTGTGTTGTTGGTCCATGACGGCAGCGATCAATTGGGCCACACGCGACAACTTCAAGGATTGCTTGTCCTCTCAACTTCGTTCGTTACACCGCGTCACTTCGGCTTGGCTTGCACGGCCTTGGAACGCGGCCGCAACACATTGAAATCATCCAAAAACGGGTCTACATAACAAACTCCCACTGGCCCGCCAGGGACCAAGGCTCGATGACTCGTACAAAGCAGAAGGCGAAGAAGACAGCGGGCGGCAGTTTCGCGCTCCAGTCAACGTTGTTGAGCGCATGTATACCTAGTGTGCCGATTGTCGGGTCCCTGACAGCAGGCTACAGGTCACCCTGGCAGTCGCCGCATCACCCAACAAGCCAAATGCTTTCTCCTCTTTTGGTAGTTCAAATACTAAATACCATGGCATCCTGTGCGGAACTATTCAGACTGAGTTGAAGATACCTATTTGGTTGAAATCAGTGAGCTCGACTATCTTTCTATTTCGCTTTACTTATCTCCGTAACATAAGTCGTTTGCCTGCTTAGTACGAGGGTTCAGTCACTTATAGGCGGCAATGTATCTGCTCCAACTCCCAGCGTCGGACGATACTTCAAATGTTGATCTCTGGGATGTTGCAGGCGAGACAGTTGATACGGACATGAAAGCGGACCTGTATGCCATGTTCAATACCGCGCTTGTCGCGAGAATTCGGGCCTTCATCAAGACAGAACTTGACAGATACCCCATTTCCGAAGGAGTCGTTCCTCGTCCCCGTTTGTCCTTGCTGTACGTGCCTGGTAGTTCCTGCTGCTGACGCAGCTCACCGCTAGTGAAGATGTTCCAGTTGCCTTTCTGCGATATTCCGGGAGACTGTCCCAGCCTAAGACTTTCTATACACCTCTTGTCGTGTCAGTTCCCTAGGAGATACCGAAGAGGATTCCAGTGAGGAATCTGAACTATTCGAGGCCCACCCAACCATGTCGGAATTTCTCGATGAAGGACCAGAGACATTTGAGGAAGTCGGGGGGGAGGGGCCAGAGGAACAAGTTCTCCCACCCAAATCCGATGCCTACTTGCATCTCCTCTGTCCGTATCCACAACTTTACTGGCAATCTGTCACGTTCCCGTGCTCTGCATGGCCGAGATGGCAACTGCCGATCTGTTTCAAGACCGTGTTCTGGTAAGTTACCTCTCATCGCTTTAGCAATCCCGACAGCCGGCGGGCTCTAGCCACGGGTACATATCGGGGAGATAGGAACCCCAGTTAAACTCAATCCATCAACACCATCGGGGGCACTTGTCATTGCTCGCTTCCTTTGCGCCCTGAAACCGCATGGTTGCTGTTCATGACTCGGTCAGACGTTCTGTGGACGCAGTTATCAGCGACACGCAATCATTTCGTTGCGATCTTGGCGGATTGATACGGATGCCCGCACGGAACCTCCGTCAGATCCGGAAAAACAATGACAAGCGAGACATGATTATCCGATGGGTTAAAACCAGGAGGTGGAAGGACATGCTTTGCCATTATCGTCTACTCGTTCAGCTCTACTGCTAGCGCAATGTCCTGCTGAGAGGAACCAGGTACCAGCACGTACGCTTTCTGTATTCTGCCTTGTCTCGCGCGTCGACCCTTAGGCACGGTTCTGGGACATTGGTGCCGTCGCCACAACAGTTGACCTCTACCCAACCATTGTGAGTTCCTCGGCGCTCTGTTGATAGACAGAGTTTGAATTTCAATTGCGTATATTATTGTCCGCCCTTTGTCCTTCTAAGCAGTCTTTGGATGATGAAGAAACTGGTTCAGCGGAATCCACAGACACATTGACCCAAAGTTGAGTGTCTTCAGCTCGAAGTCGATGGCACTTATCTTGAGCTCCCAGTCCTAACTGCCGAGAAGAAAGCCCCCGTGGACCCCCGTCAACTTGACAGATGCAGTGAGGTACATCCTCAGCTGGTTGAATCAACTTAGGATGTACTTAACTGGATCTATCAAGCTTCTCCGGATTGTTTAGATCACAGACTTTGCTGTGCAGAGGTTGCGTTCGTCTACGGCGAGGAACGGGATAGCAATTAGCCAAAAGAGGATGGAGAGGGCGCACAATCATGATGAGATAAGCGTTCGTCGTTGTCGCTCGTCGTTCGCAATGAGGGAAGTAGAAATGCGAGGCATACGCCGGGAGCGGGCCGGACGGCAGGATGCCGCTTTTCGGGCTCCGACGTCGCGCCTTATAGAGCACTGACCTCTCTCTCCACTGAGTCTCCAGTGCGCTGTCCATCGACGCGACGTCGGAGCAGCATCCACGCATCTGAGTTTGATTCGATGTGATATGAGAGATACAGGTCAGACTAAATAGAGTGCACCGGGTGGCGTGTGGAACGAAGAGTACTGAAGGAATCTTGCTAGCCCGACGTCGCACAGAGCGTGACAGCGGGCTGATAGGATTAGCGCGACATCGGAGCCTGAAAAGCGGCATCCGTGCCGGACGTTCCGGACGGATGCTTCACAGGTAGAAAGAGGTTTCGTGCAATCGTCCTTACCAGCCGCTGGTCCATAGGTGAACGACTCGAATCTCCCCAGGGAGCAGTTCGGCCAATCGGCCTTACTCGAGGTACCGCGACGTCTATATCTTTACCCGCCTCGATATTATAGCCATCAGGATTGGAACGGCAAGTGAATATCCAAGCACCGAGGTGTATACTATAGCCTATATAGGGTACGTTGATCGAGCGGTATCTCGACCGACTTCATTGTCTTGTTCAACGCAACCGTTGCGCGGGTATGATCCAGCTGACCCGAGTCGTCGGCCATATGATTATAAAACGTCGACGTGAACTTGTTCGCCTCGCTGTCGTCCACCGCCCGCATGGTCCCAACGACAGAACGAAAGCCAGCGAACTGCATCGCCGAGGCGAGGTCGCATGACAAACAGAGATAGATGCAAACTCGGGGTTCTTCGGTTTGCACCCGATGAGGCGCTCGATCGTGAACTCGCCGCAGGCTCGAGCCGTCGTTCCATGTTCGGAAGGCCATGGCAGGCAAGGTGCACCCATTCGTTCTTGCTCGGCTCTTCGGCGACCCTGCCGACGGCGTTTCGACGTCTCTCTGTCGAGAGCAGTGGCTTCGAGGAGGTCGTAGGTGGCTCCAAGCTGGTTGAAACTTCTCCCGTGAGTGCAACGGCTTCGGTGAAACCAAAATCGTGCCAAGTTGATAGAGATAGTAAGCAAGCAAAGATACAACCCGCATTGTGTAGCTGGGCGGGGAAAGTTCCAACGCTTCACGATCGAGGGCAGTTGCCTCGTTGATGAGGTTGCTCCCCTTTCCTTGTTTGAACTCCTCGACGAGAGATCTTGCCTGTGACTGCGAACGTTCGACTGGCAGGTGAGTCGTTTCGTTAGCTAACATGCCGACAATGATTGACAATGAATGAACACCTTTGCCCAATGAATTGTTGTGTGCTGGCGATGCCATTTGCTGTTCAAACAGCACGGACAGTGCGGTTTTGTATACCGCGGTTGAGCTTCAAGCAAGTCTGATCATTTCGCTGCTCTGTACGTCGAGAAAAGAGACAAGTACCGCGTAAATTCCTAACTTGATTCGACAGTGGCAGCCGAGACGGAGAACCGCACATGCTCTCACTCTTTACACCATTATATGTGACGCTGGTTGCCATCCTTCCTTTGTTCGTCGCTTCGCTTATTCGGTAGCGCTGTAGCCTCGGCAAACTCCTGCAGTGAGAAACGTGATTCGTGGACTTCGGTAGGTCGAGGCGCCGGCACATTCGGACCAGACAGAGAAGGCACCATCGTCATCACTGGATGACGGTCCTCGTTTGAAATCTGCGAGGGTCGTCAGAAAAAGTTAGAAAATACATTACTTTGCATCACCCCCAACACGAGAGTTGACATGAAAGATCAGCAATCATAAAAGGTACATTACTTCTCCTGTCCCTGCTCAATGTCGGACTGCGAGCCCGTCATAGGTTCGTTCTCTTCCAGAGAAGTATCCACATCGTCGCCGTCGTCGTTCTTGGAGAACAGCCGCATCACCCTCATGCTCATCAGTATGAACAACATGATAATCAAATATTCGGCGCCGAGGGCCACAATGACCGCAACCTCTTTTGAGCGGAAGATCTGCACCGAGAGGGCCAAGGAGAAGAGGACCATTCTAAGACCAGACATGAATAGAGGCAATGTTTGACGGGTTAAATCACGTACGACCATATAAGAGAGGCGATCGGGAGACTATGAGTGATTGCAAGACATGTCATCCCAAATTTCGATTGACTGAGTGTCCACATGGCTTCTGCCTGTCGTAGTCACCGGTAAGAAAATTCCAAGCAAGCGTGACCAGACTTGCCGCATTTCGAGCGACCAGCAGTCTCGGGGTATTGTACACGTTCAATAAACCAAAGGAGAACACGATGGACGCGACGGTTGAAACCACCGAGCAATAGATCATGATCTGGATCGGACCAGCTGAACCTTGACCGATAACGCCGGGGACAGCGAGGAAGCCAAAGTTGACTGCCAATATCACTGTAGACTACGAATCATAAGAGAGCTATTAACCTGGGCTGACAATGGCTCACGAAGATGGTATACCGGCCCAACTCGAACGTGAGCCTATTGATGAGTTCTTTCCAGCGAGGCTGGATGATGATGCCGTCCACCCAGACCCGCTGCAAACGAACAGCATGCTCGTTGGGAGATCCGAACAGAAATAAATCAACGACTTTGAACAGAATGCGATGATTCCATTTCTGCTGCCCGAACAACGGGGTACCTGGGTTCAATCGTGCGCAAGATTGACCGTAAAAGTTCAGGAACTGGTTCTCGGCTGAATTCTATTTAGGAGAGCAGGAGGTCAAGTATGCTCAGCAACACCCACTGAAGTACGCCATTAGTCGCGCTTCGTACTGTATCAGCATCACTTCATGAAGTGGCAAGTCGGTCATACCAATGGTCCACATATCGTATGGATTAGATATCCTCCCTTCACCTTTACTGAAAATCAGCGAGACTAAAGGACGCGAAACTGGAAGATGTACTCTTGAGTGAGTTGACACGATCTAGGAAGGAAACAAGTTCATCTTGTCCGAATGGGCTCGAGGACGAATCAGTCGTCATCATGTCTTGTGTGGTCTGTCAGTCATATATTTGGGCATCAAACCGGGCCGTACCAATTAGGGCATAATTGAGCATTCCTCGAAGCTCTTTGAAGACACCGTCTGGAAGGGTGCGATGGTGCGGATACAATTCACAATGCGCCCTTCATTCCATGTCATATGCAGCGTGCCTTGACTTGGGGTCAGCACGCGCGTTCAACCCCGACAGGTACAACGACGAACCTCAAACTAGCAGCAAGCGTACCAGTAAAGCGAGTCAATCTTATACCCTGAATGATCGTCAGTAAACGATTACATCGGACGTACTGATATGATTGTAACCAATCACCCCTGGGAGGTCGATGTTAATGTCTTTCGTGCTGACGGTATCCACCCAGAACACAAGGCGATGTGAGTGGTCGACGAAGTAATAGCGCCAGTAACCACTACTGTCCACGTTCAGGACAATTTCAGTGAGGTCATCCAAAGCAACACCGTTTGTTATGAGTGCTCTTTCGATCAGCTTCACGACACAAAATAGGACCTCCTCTCGTATTTTATCGTCGGTGATATCGTCCTCTGTGAATATACGCTTGGAAAGAGTCCACAAAGATGTTGCATTGCGCATCAGAAGAGTAGCATACCAATCCTTCGTGATAAAAGAAGGCGACTCCTTCGGGGTGGATATGTCGTCTCCATCCATCTGGAACATTCGGGACTCTTTGTTGGAAGAGCTGTTAAATGGACTGGTTCCGTATAGTAAGACCGAGCTTACGCAGATAAGAGCTTCTGTTGCCCTGCTGGAATATCAAGCTGAGTCCTGGCATAACTGACCCAGTGTGAACGGAGGCGAGAGTACCGGAACACATACCCTTACCGGACTGTTCTATACTTGTAGCGCTGTGACCCCTGGTCAGGAGTCGCAGGAACCAGATTAAAACTGGTCCCGTCAAAAAGCTCCAGACGCCGACCCGGAATGAGAGCTTGGTGTCTTGATAATTTGTCATCCCAGCTGACAGTCTGATACACTGGCAGTGTTGCAAGAGTTCCTCTGTGCTCTTCTCCTTGCACCCTCGGGGAGCCTTGCAATGTTTGCGAACGTTGCCCTGAGGGGTCGTTACATGCTACGGGGATATCATTGTCTGCATGTAGTTGCATCCGCGACTGGCCCGTGCGAGGTGCATTGAACGTCAGAAATCCCCTCCAAAGTGAGGCAGACCAAGAAGTTGAAGAACGAAACAAGACTGCAGCTATGCGATGACAGAAACGTTTTAGGCGAGTGACAAGTGTCAACAGGAAACGAAAAACACTCAGAGTCGGAGTCGGCATGAGTGTCAAATTTGTGGCCCACCCTTTGCAATTTGAACGGTTGAATAGCAGGAATCGGCGCCCGTGCACCATTGGCTGCGCGAATCTTGAGTCATAAGCGTTGTCCAAGCTCCATGCCGTCGAACCAGCAGCACTTGAAACGCTCCCATTATCGCGACTAGTACACTCGAACAGGTCCCGGGCCGAAACTGAAAGTGCAAGTGCTACGTTGGCTCCATCCGCAACCTCGCGAGTCGCTTCCCAACGTCACCCATGCCACCAAAGAGCTCAAGGACGAAAAAGAAGCCCGCTAAACCCGAACCAGCACGACAGGGACCACCGGCCGGTCGCTTTCCGTTTGCCCAATATGCCTCCGTTCTCGGCGTGCGCCTGATCCTCGTCGGGTTCACCGCTCTCTACGTTCCTCAGACAACGCGTCTCTTCATTCCCCTCCAAACCCGGAAGACGGACAGACCTCAGTCGGAATTCATGGAGGTATTGACCGCAAGCCCATCTTTGACGCTGGGCTGGATATCCGTTGGGCTCGTTCTGTTGGAAGTGTGGTGGGCGAACTGGATGCGGGGGTGGTCTTTCCAGCAGACGGCCAAGGGGACAGAGGTCGAAATCAAACTCGACCGCGTGCGGTTCGACGGTCTACGCTTCGCGGTACGCGACTACGAGTTGCCAGGTCGACGTTCACTCATCCGATTCGTTTGCAGAGATTCAAGGACGCCATCGCGTTCTCCCTGTGCGTTGGACTGGTCATGCATGTCGTCGTAGTGCTGTTTGGGGCCCCGCTCACAACGTGAGTCCGCCCTTGCAAAGCTTTCCGGTCGCTGTCATCGAGCCTTCGTGGAGCCACGTCTTGCAGACAGCCCTCCTCGCTTTCGTGATCGCCATATTGACTAGCTTCACGCCGGCAGTCGTGCTAGGAGTGCCGTCCTTGGGTTCGGACACGCCATCGTTGGTCAACAGACTGACATGGACGCGTCTATTCGCTGAACTATCGTAAGTGACGAAACCGTTGATGGTACGTTCCTTGAACTAAGCCCTTCACAGACCGGGGAACACGCTTGAGTATACGATGGTCTACTCCGCTGTCGGGACGTTCGTCGGCGGGTGGTTGGGTGCTATCCCCATTGCGCTCGATTGGGACCGTCCTTGGCAGGTATGGCTACTGTGCAATGTTACCGAGCTCGTCCCTTTACACTCGTCCCTGCAGGCATGGCCTTTGACCCCACTCTACGGTAGCATCACAGGTTACATCGTCGGTGCAGTCTTGGCATTTGCTCTCAGCGCGACCAAGTGGCTAGCCATAGAGTAGATCCGATCTGATATGCCGTCCCAACGATTGAAACCCAAGCGTAGCTGACAATATGGATCTCGTCGATGGATGCAGGCACTTGGAAAATGAACGAGCTACAAGTATGTGCACTGTCCTACTTTTATAGACACCCTTTTCGTTCCATAAGATCAGGTCTGTGTCCAGTCGGATAGCTGGTAGGATGGAACAACTCAGGCAGAGTACTAGTCGCAACGTGCACGAACTCGTCGAAGTCACCGTCGCTAACAGGCCTATCATCAAGTTTTCTCAATTCGGACCTTCTGAACTTTGACCATGCCGTTGGACCATATGTAATAACCGGAAGGATAAAAGCATGTGTTGGTGGAGCCTGATCCCGTCGGGGTATAGCGTCCACGGGCAAGTCAACAACTGTAGACGGCTCATCAAGCCATGCGCCATCTCGATCACGTACACCTAAGAGGTGAGATCTTCCCATTGAAAAGTATCCGCGTCCTTGGTCCCAGTCAACATGTGTGCGACGCCATACATCACGACTGCGAACAACACGACAACG
This sequence comes from Strobilomyces echinocephalus, assembly GCA_038090115.1. Lineage (NCBI taxonomy): Eukaryota > Fungi > Basidiomycota > Agaricomycetes > Boletales > Boletaceae > Strobilomyces > Strobilomyces echinocephalus. The sequence continues at coordinate 11,599 of JBBPMC010001017.1, forward strand.
AGACGTCCAGCGTCGATACGGTCGCAAGAGTCCTTTTCAACTCCTTTTGGACCGCGAACACTTGTGAGCGAAGCGTGGATGGGCTGGAATGACGTAAGTACTTCCGTGCAAGTCTTGAATGGGCCGGGCGTTTCCGACTTCGCTTGACGGGACTTTTACATGATCCTCCTAGCAGCCAATATATGGGAACGGACTCCACTGTACCGCCATGAAGACGTATGCGGTGCTAGGGACGGTGGGTCCCCTGGTTGTTGTACAGAGCTCGATTCAGATGCGACTCGATTCGAACCGACGGAGAACGGGTGATAGTCCAATCGGGCTTGCGGCCGGGAGATAAAATACCCGGAGGCCCATCAAGGAACCCAAAGTACGCCGAAGCCAAGAGATCTCCGGTAGCGCGGTCCGAGCAGGGCTCTCAGAGACATGAACTGCTCAGAATTCGAAAGTCAGCTCGAAGGTATGTTACATTAGACAAAGTAGACTTGTGATCAGAAAAATGCTTCGAAAAAAAGAGAAATGCCTAGCAGATAGAAATACTTCTTGTCCCTCAACCCCGTACCCTAAATTGCCCTCGGAAGGTGAGGGCCGACCAATCATACTGTTATGGATATATGTGGGCGCTATATCATTCCCTGACACCCGACTGGTATCAGGTGCCATCGTCAGGGAAGAAACCCAACCCATGAAGAGCCGAAGAACATGTTGAATATGCGATAGTCTTCCCTGTAGGTTTCCTGAAGGATACGTATCCGTGTGGTCCACACCATGGTTCCCGAGCCAATCCCCATTCACTGACGGCTTTTTCATACCGCTGAAAGAGGCTCGCTGGTCACGCGCGGTCTCGTATGCACAGCCGAATCAATTGAGCGCATCCCGATCACAGCCATCAAACCTGACATCAGACAGACCATCAATTCTAGTGGCGGGCCGCATCTACACTCCTACGGAGAATTCTGCAATGCACGGAGATCGCCTATCGACCGAGTGACGTATTCTGGAACAATTGGGGAGGCGTTAGGTCCGGTAATGTCTTCTATCGAAGTTATGCCTGGCGGGATGGCGTCGCCGTTTGTTCACCACACGCGATGTGTGCAATCACTCACCCGTCAGAACCAGAAGCGTGCCGAGACCTCCAAGTTGCCCAAAAAGAATGTCTGTGTTCAGGCGGTCTCCGACCATGATGGTGCATTGTGGATCAAAATTGACTCTAACCATGTTTCGTTAGCCTCGGGAAATCCTTAGCGCAGAATTCTTAGTGGATTACTTTGCCTGGATGCAGTCCAACATTATCTTCGCAGGCTTTCCGATGGTGATGGGATCCCTTCCGAGCGCAAAACGAAGAGGTGCACTTATGGATCCAGCGCCAGGGAGTAATCCATCGGGACTGGGGAATGTACTATCGTCATTTGTGACAAGAAACTGGCAATCAGGGTTGCGAGTTAGGTATTGAAAAGCTTTCGAAAGCTTCGTATAGTTAATCTTGACATCAAGACCGCAAAGAACGGCGGCGATGTCTGGATCTAGAGTGAAATTGGCTAGACTGAATGGCTCAAGCGTGTTATCTGTCGGATTCTACGCAGAAGGCCGGTGAACTGGCGCGCATCGGAACCATTTGCGGGGCGTACCGTGCCTCCAGTGAAAGCCACGCCTTCTTCTCTCAATTCTTCCTCGAGCCCGGACATCCCGATGACATATACCTTCTTACCCCTGGGAAGTTTCATCACGGAGGAGATATACACAGCGGCAGCGTATGCGGATCCATAGATCTCGTCCTATGTTACGGAACATCGAATGATCAGACTTGCTTGCTTGAGTTCGATGACGGGGGCTCACTACTGCGACTTGTACTCCGAGCTGGTCGAATTTGCTCTTGTAACTCATTCTGGACTTGCTCGCATTGTTAGTGACGAAGAGGAGACGTTTGCCTGAGAAGTTCGATGAACAGCTGATTACGAAACAGTGAAACAATTATGCTTGCCTCGCTGCCGCAACATGTCGAGCACTTGTACGGCACCATCGATTGGGCGATCTCCGTGCCATAGGACACCGTCACAGTCGAACATCCATGTGTCGTACTTGTCCACTAACAACTCGTACTCCTTCTTTGAAGACAGAGGATTCACCATGGGGTATATGGCTCTAGGGGATATCAATCGAACTAAGAGAAAAACGTCGGAAAGACGGAACACTACACATACCATATCGGGTATCTCCGACGCCCGGGACTCCGACTACACTGGCATGACATTCGCTGATCAGGCTTCATGATGGCTGGCGCAGAGCTCGCTGACTCGGTGTTGGGTGCCAGAGGATGGTTCGTCGAGGTTCGTCGGAGTTGGTGAGTTACTCGCTCTGGCTCGCTACGTTGTTGCCATCTGACCTCTGACCTCCGACTCGCTGTGCCCTTGCCGGTTCGTTTCTCGTGATGCGGTTCAAAGTGCAGTCGAGGGAAAACTATGGGCCG
>JBBPMC010001019.1:0-14042 GCA_038090115.1 Strobilomyces echinocephalus
ACATGATGGCACGTGCCACCTCGTCCGTCCGGGTCGTCCTCGCTCATCCTCGTTTGCAGGGTTATGCCGACATGAGGCAGACCGACGCCGGTCTCCACATGCGCCAGCGTGCTCGGGCCTTCATCATTGCCGACCCCGCCCACCCCAACTCGCCTGACTCCCGCATTCTCCTCCTCTCCCCCGACATTTGCATGGGCGACACCGGCGTCCGCCGTTCCATCCTCGCCGCTCTCGCCGCGGATCCCGTCCTCGGTGGTCTGTACACCCCGTCCAATACAGCCCTCGTCGCCACCCATTCTCATGCCGGCGTCGGTGGCTACCTCGAAAACCTCCTTCCCCAGGTCACCAGTCTCGGTTACATAGACCAGACTGCACAGGCCGTCGTGGACGGAACCCTTCACGCAATACGCAGGGCCCACGCCTCCCTCGCTCCGGGGTCCATCACCCTCGCCAACACCACGTTGCTGGGTGCCAATCGCAATCGCAGCCCCAGCGCGTATGCCGCTAATCCTGCAGAAGAGAGAGCGAGGTACCAATACGACACAGACAACGAAATGTCCGTCCTCAGGTTGGACGATCCAATCGGGAATCCAAGGGGTTTGATCAGCTTCTTCCCGGTGCACGCGACTAGCCTCTATGGGGTGCGTTGCTGTTTCGCTGGCAGATCAAGTGTATTGATCAACGTAGAACAACACTCTGATCAGCGGGGACAACAAGGGAATGGCTGCCTACCTGTACGAATGTGAGCCACGCGTAGCTTGATGTCGCACTTGACTCATTGGCGACATTTCACGTCCATTCCACCTACAGCATACATCGAGCCCTATTCTGCCCCTGGAAACAATACATTCGTGGCTGGGTTCGTTCAGTGTATGTCCTATGCGTCCCTTTCCATAGTAGACGTGCCAACGCTATTCACTAGCAAACGTCGGTGACACGAGTCCGAACACGTGAGTTACGATCCGCCCAACTGACGATATCGTCAGGCTGAAAACATCCAGTTTGGGTGCATACTGTGAATCTCCCGGAAAACCTTACCATGGCCAGCCCTGCGAAAACGAACACGCAACATGTGGTGGCTACGTCCAAGAATGTCACGGTCGGTTCGTCAAGTCGACCCTTCGTCTGTCTCGTGCTCACCCTGGCTTTCGGATCGCAGAGGCCCAGCGTTCCGCATTTCTGATTTCGCTTCCAATTTCTTGATAGGCAACGCCCAGTTTGAAGCTGCGCGTGCTGTCATGGAATCTTCAAAGCGGAAAACTATTTTCACGAGCCAAGACACTACCATAGAAGTCGCGAACACGACAGATCTAACCCGCGTGCAGGGTTCAGTGAGAAGCGTCCACGTGCACATGAACATGTGGGCATCTTCAAATGCATCCATTAATCTGAAGCGTTAAATCAACGTCAGGATGAACTACACGTTCACGTTACCCAATGGGACTCTCGCAAGAACTTGTCCTCCCGCGTTAGGTCCGTTCCTGACCCCTGGTCATCTTTGTAAATTCAATCCGACTTTGCAGGGTTGAGCTTTGCGGGTGGAACGACGTGAGTCTGTACTCCACTGAAGCGTTAATTCGCAGCTCACGATCTCCTTTGTTTACTCGAGAAGTGACGGCCCTGGGGCGTTCGATTTCGTTCAAGGCACCAACTCGTCCATGCCCCGCAACCCATTTTGGCAAATAGTCAAGGGTATCTTCGTGCAGTCTTTCTCTCGCTGACTCGGCTAAAACACTCGTTATCCAGGCGCAATCACTCCATTTCCCTCACAGGAGCAGATCGAATGCCACTACCCGAAGCCCATCTTTTTGAATACTGTACGTCCCCGTAATCCAAGCCGTCTCTGGTACTTAGTTCACCGACTATAGGGCTTTGCCGACAAACCGTATATGTGGTCACCACACACGGTCGATGTCCAAATGCTCCGCGTCGGCAACTTTGTTGTTCTCGTCATGCCCGGGGAAGTCACGACTATGGCTGGCCGGCGAATGCGGTACGTGTGTTTGTTTCCGAGCTCCGGCCATGATCTAACCAAAGCTTGTTCACTCACCTGAACGCATATTTGGCCCTTCCAACGGGAAATCAGCGAGGCTCTGCGTGCACGACTGATCTCATCTGGCATTCTCGACGACTCCGCTTATGTTGTCATTGCTGGCCCTGCCAACACTTATGGACATTACGTCACGACACGCGAAGAATATTCCGTTCAGCGATTCGAAGGAGCATCCGACATCTTTGGGCCTGGTCAGTCGGGACTTTTGAAAGGGAAGGGTGCTGACTGACTCTGGAATGTCTAGCTACGCTCGAGGCCTATGTCGATAGGTACAGCGCTCTCGTTCCATATCTTGCTGATAATGTTCCGGGATCGCCGAGGTCTGATCCTCCCCCGCCAGAACAGATTTCTGCTGCAATCTCCTTGCAGGTGGGAAGCTATTGTCTACTATCCTTTCCTGCTCACCACGTTGTCTTCACTCACAACTCAGACGCCCGTCATCCTCGACACCCGTGGTTTCCACGGATTCGGGGATGTCTTGGTGGACGCACGAGAGACGACGTATTCTGCGGGAGATACTGTTTCTGTGCAGTTCGTGGGGGCGAATCCTAGGGTGAGCCTCACGATGCGTCCGGGGAGGATCACTATTGAAGGCGGCGATAGAACAATCTTCGCCTCGAAGGCACGTTCCTCACCGTCGACCGTCTCATAGACGACGTCTGGACGACCGTACGCACGGACTCGCACCCGTCTACCGTCTTTCGGTGGCACCGGAAGAGCGCCTTGTTGGGCACGAGCACCGTCGATATCAGCTGGTAGGTGTCCCTGTCGGACCGAGTTCGGGCACGCATATATTGACCTCGTTGACTCGGCAGGACGATCGAGGACGTCACGCCGGGTGAGTCGGCGCGCGCAGCTTTGGCCGGTTCGCGATCTGACGGAACCTTTTTTTTTTTCGTCCCACACAGCTGGAACGTATCGAATCACATATTACGGCGACGCCAAGCCCCTCGTGGGGCATGTACGGCCCTTCGTGGGCAGGTCCTCTGCTTTCACCGTAGAGTAGACGCGCGGATAGACTGGTGTGCTCGTCGGTGGTCTGAACTATCTGATCAATGTACATATATTGTCGAACATGGGTTCGTTTTCTACACGTGACGGTCGTTTGCTCGGAGCGAGCAAGGCAGCGACGCCGCCACGGACAATGAGCCGTGATCGACTTTGCTGGTCAATTTACCGGGGTACGTCCATCTTGACTGACGTGGATTCAAACGGTTGTACGTGAACAGTTCACCGGTATATACGCGTCGTGACACGATGTACTACTGATCAGCGTGTATGTCCTCCACCCGCGTACATCCACTTCAAATCTAAATCCAAAATCAGCCGGCGAGGAGCAATGTGTAGATTCCACCAGCAGAGTCACTGGCAGAAAAACCAGAGAAGCGAGATACATAGTATAAAACCGAAGAATAATGCTCTCCCGGTTGGCCATTCGGATGAGGGACCAGATCTGACCACTGCGATCGCATCATAAAAGACCATCTCCAGGTCTTGCAGCGGTACACCGAAAGCCTTGGACATAGTACCGTCCTCGGGACTGCCCAGAGATACGCGCGGACGTTCTTTACTATAGATGAGGATCGCGACGAAAGCCACCCGCGCATAGTGAACGCTGTCGTACGGCCAAACATACTGCGGGAAGCACTCAGACGCGCGACATAAAAGCCGGACGATCTGGTGAAGAGGTGGTGGCGGCCATAGATCCCAGGCGAGTTCGGCGATGACCGGATCGGAGGCGGGATACGTTCGTGCCTCGTTTTCCGCCAAGACGGACAGAACGTCGTCTGCCTTGCCAGCTCTCTGGGTCCCTGAGGAACATCGGCCGATTTCTCGGTGCACCATGAGGTGCACGATGGCATTCCTGAACATCGACATTTAGTACGACGCGACGAACGACGGAACGACACGGAAAACGTACTCGGGAGGGCACCTGACCCGTACGAGCAGATACTCGTACCAACCGCCCGGGCTGACGTGCTTGCAAAGCGACACGCTGACCAACTCCAAGTCCGAATAGAGGAATCCGACTCGAAAGGCGTGAACGTGTCTGTACCAAGCTGGCACGGCGGTACTGAGGGTGCTCTTTGGGACGTTCCGAACGAGTTCCAAGGAGGGAGAGTGCACGGTGGAATGACGGGTCGGGGCAGGTGCTAGCCGTCCTTCGGAGGTCGAACCTGGGAGATCATGCGGTCGACTACTACTAGTAGCCTCCGAACGGGGCACCTGGCGAGTAGAGGCTCAGCGAGCGCCTGAGCAGATAGGAGACGTCGAGACGTCGTACATCGTTCGACTCGGACTTTGAGCTCGCGGAAGAGGAATGCGTCAGAGTCTAAGGACGTCAGATCGCATCGCGGTACGTTCGTTGGGACAAATTCCGGTTGGACGCACCGCAGCATCCTGGCCAGGCGTGGGGGAATAAGGAGGCGGATCTGCCTCTTTCAAGTTGTCGGACTGCTTGGAAGAACGAACTGTGGAAGGAGCGGTCGAAGCCTTGTTCCCCATCGTCGTAGTTTTCGAAACATGAGCCTCTCCGTGGCGCCTTTAGGAGACCGATATTTGAGCCCCTCCTGGAAAGGGGTTAGTACAGACCACATGTTTCGTTGACACAAAAATACTAGGACTCAAGTACTCACTACCGTACTAATATACTATGCATACACATTAACATGAATGGCAGTAGTTGCCCTCCTGCGTGCTCTCATAACCCTCCAGCAAGGTGCTCGTAGAAGTAGGATGTGATTAGGCTTGCCATCGTGAAAGACGATCTCCAGATCTGTCAATGGTACACCAAAAGCCTTTGATATACCATCCGAGGCACTGCGCAGGGATACCGTTGGCCGCGCCTTGGTCCTATAGATAATGATGGCGATAAAGGCCACTTCCACATAGTGAGAAGAAGTGTATGGCCCGGAGTACTTAAAATGCTCGGAGATGTAACAGAAAAACTTGATGAGATCATAAAGAGGCGGGGGAGGATACATCCCAGACGAGTTTGGCCATGACCGGGTCAGACGCATAATTTTGTATATCTTTTTCCGCCAAGATCAACACATTATCCGCTGCCATTCCAGTCATCTGGATCCCTGAGTAACATTGAGCAATTCCTCGGTGCACCACGAGGTGCACGATGGCATTGCTGCATCGAAGTTATGATGAGGTAACGGACTCGAACAAGCGGAATCAAGAACATACCTCCCAGGCCACTGGGCCTGTATGAACAGATATTCATTACCACGGGCACTCGAACCGTTGTGCTTGCAAAGTGATATGCTCCGCAACTTCAAGTCAGGATACAGCCCACTGGTGGAGGCAAGAACCTGTGTTGACAAAGCGGGTAGCGCAGTCCAGAGAGAGTTAGGGCAGGGGGGATCTTCCCAAGAAGGTCGAAAGAAGGAGAATGTATAGCATAACCTTTGGTTGGAGTAGGACGTTCGGGCGTCGAATTTTTGCGATCACCCTGTCGACCGTCCATCTCGCGTGTCTGGCCAATGAGCGCTTGAGCAAATAGTGGACATCGTACACCATTGGATTTTGAACTCACAGGAGAGGAAGACGTCTGCTGAAGTCAGATCGCACCGTAGTACGCCGTAGGACGAATCCAAGGCGGACTCACCGCAGAGGCCAGAGACGCGGATGAATAAGGAGGTGGGTTCTCCGAGTCCGGAACTTTCGAAGAAGCGGTGGAAGCTTTGTTCCCCATTGTCATGGGTCTGGAACTCGGCGACTCTAGGAGATTGATACTAGTAATGGGCCCCTCCAACAATCGAGCCTGCCTGATCACCCAGCTCACTGCTGCCACCACCTGCATGGCAGTGCTCGTGTCAACAACTTGACGTCGCCGACAGCCCTCGATAAATCGCGCCGGTCCCTTTCTTTCCTACTAGCGCTCGACAACCATCTTGTTAAGGCACACCAATGACTTCTTTCGTGCAGAGGAGCTTGCTAGCAGCTAAACGTTGAACGACAACAAGTGTGCTGGCAGGGCCCCCAGTCATCTCGTGTTCCTCTGTTACTCCCCTAGCCACCTCGATACCAGAAGTCGCCATACGACGGAACTCCCCTATCTTCGCAGTCGCGGGAGGACCACTGATGAAGCGCATCTCCGGGGCAGTTAAACTGTCTTGATCTCGTACCGTCCCGTGACGCATCAAGTCTACCACATCGAAAGACGCCCAGCAGAGCGCGGTCACTTGATGCTCGTTGGAGAAGGCCAGACACAGGAAACCGGGGGCCAGGGTCAGAGGCTCGGGGCGAGCCAGTAGTCGGAGTCGAGTAGCGAGAGCACATGTAGCGCGAGCAGAGTCCACCACGGCAGAGCAGCTAGTCCTGGCCTTCCCACCGTACTTCTGGGGCCAATGTCAGCGATGAGTCATTTCTACGCGTTCTAAGTGCGGGACGACGACAGCGCCATCGAGTCCCGTCACCCACCCGGCGAGTTGCTTTGGCCACGGTCCGACGTACGTCTCTCCCAGCCCCACCTCCTCGGACGCCTTCGGTGGAGGACTTGCTTCTACCGCGGCCCCTCCCTCACCCCGTGACGTTGACCGACGTCGAGAGTGAGCCACTGCACATCGTCTACTACGCCCTGTCAAACGTCGCATTCGCCGCGCGGGCTTTGCCGACCGCTTTTGGCAGAGATCGGTTGAACAGCAGTGAGACTGTGTACGCGCCACGCGTACACTGTCGTCCCTGCTGTACCCGCTCGTCCACCCGGCACGTTGCGTCATCAGGGGCATCTCGCGAGAGGCTACACCGTCCTCAGCTATGCCGCAGGCACGTACCGCACGGCCGATGCGTCCGCAGATACAGGCCCGGTCAACCCGGACTAGGCCTTTTGCACGCGGGCGCGTCGCACAAGTTCGACTCGCACCACATCTTCGTGTTGCTGGGCGGCCGGCCGGAGGCGGGGATGGCAGGGCTGCATCGGCGGCGCTCGCCAGTGTTTCATGCGGGCCGGATCAAAACGCCGTTGTCGGCGGATTGTGCGAGCCTCTAGGGTTTCTTGAGGCGTGGGGACGGAATTGACCCGCTGAAACAGATGCTACAGGGCTCAGCGGACGAGGTGGTACCGCCGGAATAGTCGCAAGCGATGGACGGCGGTGCGGACCGCGCCAGGTACAAGACCGTATGAGGGGGGGACACAGGTCGGTGGCGCGGACACGAACAAGTCCTCTGAGAAGAGGAAGTGACCTGATTTCCGAAATGATTGGGCAAGATGAAGCGATGCATGATGTTTGGTCGAAACTGAAACTGCTCCTCAGCCCACCGCTCCATTAAGTGGTAAAATCTAAATTAGCCTCCTAACGTGGTACTTACGTCGTCACAAGGAGACAAGTTGCCCCAACTGCTCCCCAGGGTCATTATGGCCCCTTCCTATCTATGCAGTATACATGGAAACTTGAGGGCTCATCTAGGGTTCTTCTCGAGAATCAGCTTTCCCCAGGGGTAGTTCTGTCTCCGATAACGCGCCCTCGTTGTCTGGGTCAAGAAGTCTCTCGTGAGCATCGTCCGAGTATCCCGGGAGAGTTGGGGTCGCCAATGGCGAGTCCACCGGTTTCTGCTTTGCAAACTGAACACACGTTAGTCCAACGTTCAGCCTGGGAAACGTAGCATAGAGGACTCACGACTGCGAGTGCCTGGGCGCCCATGATGATCACCGCGCCCGCGACGGACAGCAGCGTAGGGATGTCGCCGAACGCGACGAACTGCAGCACTGCGGCGAAGAGGAGCTGGTAGTACTGGGCCAGCGAACTGCGCGTTGCAGTTTCGTAGTGCAGTCCTAGCGTCAAGAGCAGCTTCGGGCCGGGTCAGTCAATTTTTCATAGCAAAATTCTCGCTGGATAGCGGGGGAGCATACGTACCTGCCCTATGACGCTGAAGAATCCCACGGCGAGCAAGAGGATGATCCATCGCAAGGTCATGGGAAACACCATCGCCCCGCCCGTCGTCACTATCCTAGAAGTATGCCCAAGGCGTCAGGCGACCACGTTACGGAAGACTGACAGAGCACCTCACATGACGTATCCAAATACGACGGAGAAAATCGAGAAGAACATCATGACATGCATCGGGTGGGCTCGTGTGTTGATGGCTCGCATGGTGATGACTTGGGAAGACGAATCAGCACGCGAGGATGCAGCTTCATGACCAAATCCAACTTACAGGTCCCTGAATTACCAATCACACCTCCCAGAGCAACCCTGGAATGGTAAATGAGACATTTTGTGTAAACCGGATCGACGTGTTCCTACCCCACAGCGCGTAAGCGTTCGAAGGGCGTGACATTCGGACCATCCTCTCCTCCAATAGTATTCCCAAACAAGAACGTGGGCCTGGCGATGAGGATGACGCCGATAAGACTACACACTGGAATATGCTCGATCTATGCATCAGTCGCGGATGAACACTGCTGCCTTACCGGCGGCTATCGCTTCTTTCGCCGAATAGGTCTCCCCGAGCAGGACGTGACCAGCTAATGCAACAGCAAACGGGCCGAGAAATGTAATGACAGTCGCGTCTGCGACAGAGAGATAGTTGAGAGAATAGTACATCGCGAAGACGCCCAAGAACCTAGCGTTTGAGACAGTTGGTCGTCGTCAACGAACTGCGTAAAGACGTGTTCTCACCCAGAAAGCGCTCTGGCGGCCAGAAGCCAGCGGACGCCCTTGGGTCCGAGAATAGGGTCAGGGACCCGGTTTGCCAACCTGTCGATCGTGAGCGGCGCGAAGAGGTCACGAGCCAGGTGTTGCTACATGTACGTCACGCAATAGCAAGCCGAAATCACCTGTGGGTGCGCTTGTCAATGCTATGTTGCGCGGCCACTCGTTCGAGGATTCACACTTACCATCCGAAGTGTCATCAGCTGCCGATGACGATCAGCGCAAGGGAACAGCATCAGGCTGGATACGGACCTCCAACGTGGGAGTGGGCGGATCCAGTGCTTGCAATAGTTTGACGACAATGTTGGCCGAGGCGAAGACGAACTGGGAACAAATCACGAGCAACAGGCCGGCGTTATCGGCGATAACACAGACTACGCGGGCCTTCCAGTACGTCCGCCAAAGTTTCGTTGCATGAGCGTCTTGCTCTTGAGACAGCAAGAGGGATCTGGGGTGGGTAGACATGACTGAAGGTAGCTCAAAGTGCGATGTATCAGTGATCGCGTTGGTAGTATGGACCGTCGCACTGGCTGACAGATCATTTCCGAAGTAGAGCCTGCTCAGAAAGGGTCGAGCGCGAGTGCAAAATCTGAGGACTTACCTTGTTCAGGCGAGTCGAACCTTCGATGGTGGGTGCTTTCAAGTCAAGTTCGTAGTTCTTCCTTATGTCAGGGCGTTGTCGGAGCTAGCACATGTGGTGGATGGACCAAATAAGCAAGCGCACGTTTGTCGGATAAGTTGCACTATATCATAGTGCTGTTGCCTTTCGATCCGAGTTTTGTGCTTGTTTCCAAGTTGTCATTGAATACATTTCACTGGCCCTATTTCGGGCTTGGATAGGACGCTTGATGCGGCGGGTCAACGGGAGCGTCGGTCAGTGAGGATGAGCGTTGTCGTGTAGCGAGGCACGAGCGGAGCCGTAGCACTAGCGACGTAAGCGGCGGCGGCGCTCCTTGTTCTCGCGCCCCCACCTCGTCGCTCGTCCTTGCCTGTTTCAGCGCACCATTGACCATTCCGGCTCCTCGCAGCTCACTCCTGGGTCCAGCCAGCACCTGACTGCCAGGCACTGCGCCTGCGAGGCTTCCCGCCCGCCCTGAAGGCCCGACGGACCAGGCGAGCGGACAGAGCGACGCCCAAAGATCCCGGAATCCATACATCATCACTCGTGAACTTCTGCATGATCCGTGTTCCTTCCATGTCCGTCATGTACCAGGACACCTTACAACAGAATGCGCGAAATGTTCGCGCTGCGGGGTGTGTGCGTAGCTGTTGCAAAAAGCCCTTTTCCATAACACGCACAATGTGTGGTGCGTTCTACTGTCAAAAAGACAAGCAAGGTGAGAAGGGGGAAACCTACTTCTAGTCCACCGTTGGTCCACAGAATAGTGTTCACGAGGAGCTGGTCGGTAATCGTACCTATGAATGAACACACATGGGATTGACTTTGATAACTGACTCGATTGCGACGGGGCTATGGGCTAACATCGTCTTCTTTTTGAACCCAGAAATCGTGCAAATTCAATGTGACTCGTCATCGTGCATCCAATTTGCCACTGCAGACTATACTGACGGGTTGTGTCATCCAAAATGTGTATGTGCCAGTGGTTTTCCGTAGTATCCCCGTCGCGCTGATGAAGCTTGAAGCAGCAGCCCATCTACGAGACAACCTGTGATTATGTAAGTTTGCGCCCTTCGTCGCCTCGGCTGTTTACGAAACTGCGGATTCATATAGACCACCTCCTTCTTGAAGAACCGTCATGTCTTCCACTGAGGAATACAACCCTGACTCTGACAAGCCGTTTCATCGCACGGGAGCGGACCCAACTCATCTTCCGCCCGAGGCCTTGAGTGCTCATGGCCTTGCCGATTTCTCTCCTAATACAGCTGCGACCGTTTGCGGTCCTCAGACCCATCCCTCTCTCGACAAGCTTTTCCATGCTCCTCCTCTCCCTCCTTCCCTATTTGCTCCCCGGACCTTTCCCGGAATCGACGAAGCGTCCACAGCGGCGCTTATCAAAACGCTCTCTGATAACCACGTGCGCTGGCATATCTTCTTCAATTACAAGGGATTCCATAAGTATGTCACGCACCAAAAACTACCGGTCTCCCTCTTTAACACCATGTGCAGCCATGCTGCGCACCATTTACTTGCCATCTGGGCGCTAGGTGCTCCCGGAGCTGTCATCGAGGCTGCATACGAAACCCATTGCGAGTATCAACGCCCTGCATTTGCGTCCCCAGGACCTATCAACAAAAACAATTTCTATAGGCATCTTGGCGATGAACGGTGTGTTAACCAGCTAGTTCAGTGTGCCCGTGCATCGATAAACGCTCTATCTCAGCTATTACGCTGGATATCTCGACTACTTTACATCTGAGCTTCTTCAAAAAGGCTTGAAAGAATGCCTTGAAGAATATGTCTTCGCTACAGAAGCCAACTTCGGTCCCGCTTTTCCTGAAATGCTGTCACGTTTCGTGGAAGGTGCTCTCCACCCCTTTATCCACGTTGGTTTCGGCGCGGAGTTCAGTTCCATTGGCGTTAGCGCCGAGGGTTAGTGTCGGAACAATCGTAATCGTACGACCCCTGACACCTCGTTCTCCAGGCCTGTCTATGACCGCAGTCCAGGCTACGAGCTCGAACCTGCTTCCAAGGGCCTGGTTCCCCGATGTAGTTACTACCGTTGACACCAGAGGTGGAAATCGCACAGCGTTATCGATTCTCGCTCTGGTTTCCTGCGATCCTCGTTTCTCTAACATCAAAGAGATGGACGGCGAAACGATGAGCTCAGAGACTCTATCAGAACACGGCTCAATCATACACGAGTACGTCACTATGTGGAAGTTCGACATATCCACCGAGGCGGGCGTAGCCGATGCAATCGAGGAACTTGCCTGGACAAACGCTCTCATCTACGGCGTCAGTGGATTCACTCCAGACAAGTCCTTCAACGCCGATTTCTTTTTCATGCATCTTGTCACATCTTCGATCTTCCTGTCGTCTTTACTGGCTTATATTGACAAGTTCTCCTCTCGTCGTTTGTTGTTGATGGCATACTTCACCTGCGCCCTCACGTTCTACGTCGGTAGGGGACGTCCTCGGCTCGACATCCGATCCTTTTACAAAGGCACGGAGAACCTGTCGCACAAGGTCCCGGGACCGACCACGGAACCAGTGTTGGGTACGCTCCCGACGCCATCCTCTGCTCTGGCGCAGACCCCGGATGCATGGTACCCAATGATCCAGACGACGATCGTCCACCCCAACGAGCACCTCTGCAAGACCCAACGTGCGCTCGCCCATCACTCGTCGCTGTACGGCACTCGGAAGAAAGGCTGGTGTGCGCCGCCCGAGGTCAGGACGGTCACCCCTGCGCAGGTGGCGAGGGAAGAGGAGGCCGAAGACAAGATCGGATTACAGGAGCTCGATGGGACGTTCTTCGTGCGCGTGGCGAGGCTCACTCAGAACAAGCTCGGGTGGATGCGAGAGGGAGAACCGATCGGGGAATGGAACTTCGAGGGATTCTATCCCAGACCTGCGGAAAGTGCAGGCAGCGCGAACATCTGAAGTGAAATGGGCCCTGTCGATCGGCCTATGTATTTGTATGGTGTCCCCGCGTGTACTATTACTACTGTGCTATGTCCTATATCGTGACCACCAGACTACATGCGATGGCAAGCCGGAATCGATCAGTTCCCGAGTGCCTTGAGAAGAGTGATGGTGTACCGACCACGTCCAACGATATTCATAGGTGAACTCATTAGCTCGATTTCCTTGATGTCAGCGTCGTGTGTCGCGAATGTCGAGATTGCATGTGTTTCGGTCCGCCGTCGATCCTCGATTTGAGGGGTCCTCCATTTCCCAGAGTGTCTCCTCCAGTTCCGGATTGTTCTCCACGTAAATGGGCACTTTTCCGCACCGTGGCATATGCTGCGTTCTTGAGGTGACAAGGGACCCCGACTCAGGGGCCCTTTCAGAAGTCTATCTATCGTTATGGTCTCCAAACGAAGCTATCGCCGACGGCCGGATCGACGGTGGTGACAGGAAAATCGACGTCGTGTAGTCGAGCGCGTTCCACACAGCGGTATACCTCGCGCACCTAGGAATTGCATTCACTTGCGAGAACGAAATCACCAACGAGCACCACGAACCAGCTGTGGCCGTGAGGCGTGGCCGCGTAAGGCGCGGCAGGACAAATGATCGTGTCCACCGGCTGCCCCGCTCCCGTGGTCGAGGCGGTGTCGTTTCTGCGTTCCAAGTACAGCGCACACACGTCCATTCTTTCTTTTTGAACTTGCCAGAGCTGGTACGCCGTGGGCCCACCTTTGAGAATGCGTGGACCGACTCCGACACTAGAAAGTTCACCTATGTCTGGAGTCATGTCGGTGATGATCGCGAAGTCCTCCACGGTGCCGGAACACCATACGTTTCTGTGAAAGCCAACGGCGTTTGCCTCGCTTCTCGACAACTACACGGAAACATCACGTACGAATAAATCATCCAGTCTCTGATGTTCGATCGGGTGCTACGTTACGACTGCGCAACACGTCCAACAGGTATGAGCTTCCGCATGAACGTCGGCGGGGACGCAAACGCCGAAGCAAAGCCGCCCTCACGATCCTTGGTATTCGCCTTTGTGACGGCTTCCATGAACACCTTGCGTCCAAAAATACTACTGGTCATAGGCCCGAGAACAGACGACACGGAGTCCTGCCATTCTGTAGCATTCAAGCCTCCTCGAAGAAGGCGACGAAAATGATCGAGCGAAGACCACATAACGCAGCAGGGACTCGGATGCTGCATGGACGTGAATTCAACCCATCAATATAGGGATCAAGGCGGTGACCTGGATGAAACCCACTTACAGCTAATTTCAAAATGTTAGACCGGTTTCGCCTGTGTTCCGCTTCGTTTTGGGTTTACCCTTGTTTACAGGATTCTGTCACACTCAGAGTCAGACCTCAAAAGAAAGTATGTAGAATGACTTTAGGGTTAGAATCAATACGATTGTTTTCAATTAAACCTCCTCCCGTTTGTCCCCGAGGCCTGCGCGTTGACGCGTACGCTAATGAGTACTAGTGGTGTAGTGGCGTTGTCGCCGTGAGTGTGCACATGTTTGTCTATGGACGACGCTCTGTCAGCTCGCTGCTCAGGAGCGGAGAGGGAAGGATGGAGTGGATGGACGAGAGAGGCGAGAGCGCGAAGCGCTCTCCGGCCCGGGACGGCGCCTGACTGGCCGGGTAGGGCTGCGAGGGCGGGTGGGAAACCTCGCAGGAGCATGTGCCTGGCAGTCAAGCTCACGCACTCCGGACCCAGGAGTGAGCTGCGA
>JBBPMC010001020.1:0-14024 GCA_038090115.1 Strobilomyces echinocephalus
CTCAGGCGAGGAGACAAGGAGTGAGGCTAGCAGGTATATTCGAGGAACTAGGAGTACACTCGAGGAGAACTAGCTTGGGAAATACATGGACGAGTATGTGGTGTTTATATAGACCAGAGGTCTTTAGGGCAAGTGCGAGATAAGAGATAAGAAAGGAACACGTCAGCGTTCATGGAAACTTGTAGAACGTTCTACGAGTTTCAGCAAATGCCATCGAGGCGAAGCGAGAGATAAGTGTCGGAGAAAAGAAGTAACGTGCCAACAGGCGTGCGAAAGAGAATAAAACGTAACATTACCCCCTTATTATATTCGAGCTCCGAGAGAATAGATTCAAACATCCAGGGGTGAGGATGTAATCACTTCGAGGGATGTCCTAGAAGGACGAGTAAGAGGGACCGGGGGAGCCAGTCATGTTGGCGATGGCCGAGTCGTCGAAGTTGTCGTCATATTGGTCATAGTAATCGTCGAAACCGGGGGAAGGGGAGCGATGGGCCCGGAGTTGACGACGAGCACGGTGTTGGCCAGTAGAAATGCGCGCAGAGCGCGTGGAGCGAGAGGAGCGGGAGGACGAGCTGGTGGAGGGCGAAGTAGACGGGAAAGGGATTACCAGAGCGGGGGAACGGTAGCGAAGTCGGCAGCCTGTCATACAATGGCCAGGCGCCCAGACGTGGCAGTGGGGGCAGCGATATTCACGGCATTCCGCGCGGAAATGGCTGAGACGTTGGCAGCGGAAGCAGGCAGCGGTGTATCGAGGGTCGCCCGGTAAGATAACGGGGTGGACGTCGTCGTTGTAGAGGGTGAGGTTATAGGCCTGGAGTGTGGTGAGAGGTCCTGGTTGGAATTGGGCGACGGGAGGAGGGATGGGCACTGGGGAAGGGCTTCGAGAGGCGTAGAATGCCTCAGTTTCTTCGTCGAACTCGACGGGTGGTGCTGCGGCAAGCGATTGTTCGAGGGAATAGCGGTGGATTTCTGTCATGAATTCGTCCATATTGAGCTGGTGCATTGCGTCTAAAAGGGTCGTCCGCAAGAGGCGGTGGATTTGGCGAACCATGGCTTGGGCCATGGCAATTCTGGCACCATTGGCAGTCCAGGACGCGGTGAGAGGAGAGAGCTGTTCGCATTGGAGGAACGCAAGGTAAAGCGCGAAGAGGGGGGGGTTATGGTCAAGATGGCTGGATACGAGTACGGTAAAGTGAGGGTCGGTGAGCCGTTGTACGAGGGTTACTGCGTCGTGAGCGGCGAAGGCTTCTCCGCGGAGGTTGTGAGCGTAGGTAGGAAGGTCCACGGAGTGGACAGGGAAGCGGGGAGCAGGGAAGTATTCGGATGGCGTGGTAGCCAGGGAGACAGGCACGATTTGGTTGAGGAAGTCCTCGGCGGCAAGACTCTCCGTGGTAGCGGAAAGGGAACTTTCGTCGATATCGACGAGGGTTTGGGAGGGGGAGGAGTCGATGGACATGGCAGCGATGCGTTTGGTGCGAGGGGATGTGCGAGGAGTAGAAGACGAGGTCTTGGAAGGAGGGAATACGGTGGGGTGGAGGTTTTTATAGAGTTGTAATAACTCCGCTGCGTGTTTCAAGTTCCGTTCAGGGACCCAAGAGTCTTCTTCGGCCGAATACCCTTTCCATCGGATCAGGTACTGGCGTGCTGTCGGAGCGCCTTTATGGCGGAGAATCTTCTCAATTTCGTATTCTTCCTCGTTATCTACAAGGTCCGGTGGTGGTGCGGGAAAGTTCCGGCTGTGGACGTCGTTTTCGCGATAGGGCGATAAGAGGGAAGCGTGGAAGACTGGATGAATCTTCCATGTGGCAGGGAGTCGGAGTTGGTAGGTGATAGGCGATAAGACCTTTGTTATCGTAAAGGGTCCTTCTCGCTTCGGGGTGAACTTCGGGTTTGAAATTAATCTTTTCAGGTTACGGGCTTCTAGCCACACTTTTGCGCCTTTTTCGAAGGGGGTAAAGTGTTTCGTGGTGCAGGATGCCATGACTTGGCAGGCGAGGGCATGGGAGGCAAGGGCTTCATCACGAGCAGCGAGGAGTCCCTTGAGGCGAACTTCTACGGCGGGAAGATTTGAATCGGGGAGAATGGAAGGAAGGGCACGGGGTTTGAAGCCCATCATGAGGAAGAACGGGGATTTGCCAGTGACGGAGTGAGGTCGGTGATTGTGGGCGAATTCGGCATGGGAGATAGAATCGGCCCAAGTGGCTGGGCTATTCCCGCAGAAGATGCGGAGATAGGTTTCGACTTCTTGGTTGACTCGTTCGGTTTCCCCATCGGATTGAGGGTGGTAGGCGGTGGAAAGGGAGAGATCGTAGTGGAGGAGTTTTCCCAGTTCCCTGGCAAAGGCAGAGGCGAATTGAGGACCTCGATCTGAGATGATTTTGTCATAAAGTCCAAACCGAGTGAAGACTTTGTGGAAGAAGAGGGCGGCAATACCCTCGGCGGTGATGGTTTTCTTGGTAGGGCAAAGAATTACCCCCTTAGTAAGCCCATGGTCGACCACGACCAAAAGGGAATCGAAGCCGTCGGAGATAGGGAGGTCGGTGATAAGGTCACAAGAGACCTGTTGGAAGGGGCGAGAAGCGGTGGAGACAATAGGGGACAAAGGGGGGGTGGTGGGGTGAGTGTTGGCCTTGTGTTGCTGGCAAGCGGCACAGCCATCGACATAGCGACGGACGAATTGGGCAAGGCCGGGCCACCAAAATTCAGCGGCGACGAGTTGGCGAGTTTTCAAGACGCCGGGGTGGCCAGCAGTGTCATGATCATGACAGCGGGCGACGATGGAGCGACGAAGAGCGTCGTCGGCGGGGATGAAGATGCGTCCTTTATAAGTGAGGATGCCATCACGATGTTGCCAGTCGGAGAGGCTGGAGCGGAAGGCGGGGGGAATATCTTCCTGAATGGCTTGAAGGGAATTGAGGAAGATGGGGTCGGAGGCGGAGCATTCGGCAATATGATTGCGGAGAACTACGTCGACAAGGCGGACGAAGAGGGAGTCCGGGAGGAGGACAGTGCCGGTGTTGTCAGATCCTTCAGGAGGGAAATGATCAGGGCGACGGGAGAGGGCGTCGGGGGCGACAAGGAGTTTTCCAGGGACATGGATCATTTTAAGATTGAAGTCAGCGAGGTCAAGGAGCCAGCGAGCCTGGCGGCGGTTCAGGTGTTGAGCCTGACGGAAGAAGGTGAGGTTCTTATGATCGGTGAAGACCTGAACTGGGAAGGGGGATCCCTGGAGATAGTGTTTCCAGGATTTGAGGGCGCGGATGATTGCGAGAAGTTCGCGATCATAGATGTCATAGTTTCGTTCGGCAGAACCGAACGTTTGCGAAAGGTAGGAGCAGGGATGCCAGTCACCGTTGGTATCGGTCTGGAGGAGGATTGCGCCCGAAGCGCATGCTGAGGCATCGGTAGCGATGGCGAATGGTCGGGAGACATCGGGGAGGGTGAGGACGGGTTTCGAGAGGAATAGCCGTTTGAGCTCATCAAAGGCCTTTTGACATGGCTGCGGCCAATGCCAAGGTTGATCCTTCTTTGTTAGGTCGAGAAGAGGGCGAGCGACCGTAGAGTAATCCGGAATAAACCGGCGGTAGTAGTTGGCAAAGCCAAGGAAGGAACGCACTTCCTTGACTTTAGTGGGAACGGGCCAGGAGGCGATGCCGTCAAGTTTGACGGGATCCATAGAGATTTCGCCAGGTTTGACGACCATTCCGAGGTATTCGACCTTGGGGGTGGCGAAGGTGCATTTCTCGAGTTTGAGGTGAAGGTCGAGTTCCTTCATGCGTTGGAGGACCCTTTTAGTCCGTTCTTCGTGAACTTTGGCGTCGGGGGAGAAGATGAGGAGATCATCCATATAGATGACCAACCATCCTTCTGCGATCATATCGCGAAAAGAGTCGTTCATGAAGCGTTGGAACGTGGCGGGGGAGTTGGAGAGGCCAAAGAACATGACCATGGGTTCGAAGAGCCCCTTATGGGTAATAAAGGCGGCCTTCCACTGATGTCCGTCTTTGATACGGACATTGTTGTATCCCCATCGAACATCAAACTTCGTAAAGACCTTGGCATCTTTGAGTTTGTTGATGAGGTCGGGGATCAAGGGAAGGGGGTAGGCATCGCGAACGGTGTGTTCGTTGACATAACGATAGTCCTGGCAAGGGCGGAGTTTGCCATCTTTCTTTTTGACGAAGAAGAAAGGAGAGGCCTGGGGAGAGTTGGAGGGACGAATTTTTCCTGCTTTCAGGTTTTCGTCAAGAAAGTCTTCGGTGGCTTTCTTTTCTTCGGGGGACAAGGGATAGATTTTTCCAATCTTGGATTGGAACAACTCGTCGAGATTTATTTCGTGGTCGTAGGGTCGTGACGGGGGAAGATGCTTAGTGGCTTCTTTGGAGAATACCTCCGTGAATTCTGCGTATTCCGGAGGGAGCGTAGCTTTTGGTTTAGCCTTCTCGGCGGCGATGGCAAGTTCAGTGGCCGTGGTAAGTTTTTGCACGGCTAGGGGGGAAAGGAATCGGCTCCCGGATCGAACGATCCAGTTGAGGTGTCGGATGTTGATGGAGCTTTGGAGGTAGCGAGCTTCATCCTTGTGTTTGAGGTACTTGCGGAGGCCTTCGTAGGTGACAGCGTCAATGCTGACGTGTCGTGGGGGACAAGCGGAAGGGCGAAGGAAGAAGCCTTCGTGGCGTTTGGTGTCAGAGGCGTAGGTTTCATAAAGTTCTTTCGATTGGTCCGAGGATTTGGGGATCAAAAGAGTCCATGTGGCCCAGTTGATGGTAGGGTTGACGGCGCGGAGCCAGGGGAGTCCGAGGATTACGTTCTCGGATCCGCAGTTCATGACATAGAAGAGAACTTTGTGTGCGATCCCTTCGATGTTGAGGAAGAGGGTGGTAGAAAAGCGAATTTCTCCACCGGTGTTAACTGATTGGTCAACGTTTCGTACGCGGATGGGGGAGGCGAGGCGGGTCTTCTGAAGTTGATGTTTCTTCACGAAGTCCCAGTCGATGCAAGAGATTTCTGTGCCACTATCAACGAGGGCGCGGGTGTCGACGACTTTCATGGTATTCGAGGGTTCAATAACTTGTATAGGAATTTGCATGGATTTTGATACAGCGGTTATTGTTACAGCGTCTACAGAGAGGGAAGAGGGAGAGACTAGCGTCGACTTAGTTCTCCCTTTTAAAAATCCAAGTGGAGGGTGGTGAAGGCCACCTTGGCCACTCCCGTGTCTTCATCGTCGTCCTCGACTTCTTCGAGTTTGGATAAGGCCTCCTTTTTGGCCTTTTGGACTTTCTTCGGCTTGTTATCGCCGAAGTGGGGGCAGTTGGCACTAGAGTGCCCAGAGAGGCGACATCGGAAACAGAGTCCTTTGTCGATGCAACGTTGCCGTTCTTGCGGCGTGAGTTTCTTGGGTTGGACGGCGTCAACGTCCATGGCGTCAGGGTCTCTTACTTTCGGGGAAGGGGTGGTGTACGAGGCACGGGAGATAGGGAGAGCGGAATTTTTGTTCCGCCTAGCGATGGCATCGGAGCGGTCCCATTGAGTTTGGAAATGGATTGCTTTTTGATACCACTCAGTGACTTTGGTAGGGGGGGTGTCCATGCTATTGACACGTTTCATGAGGGGGATGGGGATTCCAGACGAGAAGTAGTCGATGAGGACCTTCTCGTTGGTGACTTCGGAGAGGGCGACGCGGTTCTGGAACTCGGAGATATACTCGACGAGTGAGGGAGAGAAGGTTCCGTCCTTCTTTCTAACCATTCGTTTGGTGGCCATCCAATCGATGGCGGAGGTCTGGGTGTCATCTTGGAGGAAATGGTTGCGAGCTTTTGCCTCGAAGGCAGTGAAGGTTCCGAGAGGGTTTTGATTCCCTGCTTGGGCAGAGGCGACCGCCGTGCGGCGGAAGGTGGTGGTGAAGGAGAGGGCAGAGTCTTTGCCCATGAACAATAAGGCGAACGACACTTTCTTGGTGTCGTCAGAGTAGATTTTCTCGTTAGTGAGAAGATACATCTGGGTGGCGAGGATCCAGTCCTCATAAGAGTCGGAGCTTCCATCATAGATGGGGGGTTTAGCGAGGCCGATCTCTTTGGGTGCAGAGGATGAGGAAGACATAGCGGGCGACGGGGGACGTGGGGGTGGAAGGGCAAAGATCCTTCCGGTTTGTGCTACTGGAGTTGGGGACGGTGGCGTGGGAACTCTGGGGATCGCGACGGAGACTGAAAAGTTATTGGTGATCTCCGCTGTAGGGTCTAGGGTTTCGTCCTCAGGGTATGGGACGGTTTCAGAGTAGGGCTCTTCCTCCGGGGTGGATTCTGAGTCGTCACGAGGGTCTGAGGAGACGGGGGAGTCTTCTCGGGGATGCCTTCTCCAGATGGAGAAGCGATCAGGGCGTTGTGAGGATATGTTGGCGGCACAACAGCGACGGTTGCCGCAGGGGGAAGCTAGTTCTTTTGTTACGCTTGGCCTTGGGTAAGGTCGAGCGTAGCCTTGATAGTCCTAGCAGACTGAATATGAGGGACGAGGATTCCGAGTCGCTTTGACTATAGCGATCAAGGACAAGGGTGAAGGTTTGTCAGAGGGACGTCCTCTGAAGAGACTGCCGAAGGGATACTTCGGTGGAACGACGAGGAGAGTAAGTGCCCACTCAAGAGTAGGGCAGGGACTCGGGCGAGGAACAAGGAGTGAGGCTAGCTGGTATATTCGAGGAACTAGGAGTACACTTGAGGAGAACTAGCTTGGGAAATACATGGACATGTACGTGGTGTTTATATAGACCAGAGGTCTTTAGGGCAAGTCAGAGATAAGAGAGATAAGAAAGGGACGCTGTAAAACAGTGATCCTCTCTGTGCTTACACACAGGGGACCAATGGTAGGGGTCTTGGGCGCGATAGGCTCGACCCAAAGGGGGTCCGAGAGCGTCTGCTGTCGTCCTAGGGCCTTGGGGATGGACCGACGCTTGGTCCGAAGGCGCGGGAAAGCGGAGTCCGAAAGTCCGAAGTGCGGACTCGGTTGAGGAGGTCGAGGAGAGACTGGGGGAAGGTAGAGGAGGTAGGTAGGAAGGTTCTCGGTCGTTGGGAAGGGTTTTCGGGCGGTCTGACAGGTGGTAGAAGCGCAGCAAAGTGGTGGGTAAGAGTAGATACATGTGTAAATACATGTGAAGTCCTTAAGTAGGCCCGAAACAGCGTAGCTAAGGTACTACGCGCTGTCAGAGATAGGGGAGACCTAAATAGGGTGGTCCGAAGTGAAAGGAAGCGGTCCGAGGACTGTAGGATGGGCCGACGCATGGTCCGGACCGCGGGAAAAAGCGTCGGTCGTGCGGACTTGGGGCCGAGAACGTCGGTCCACTTGCAATAGGGCCGAAAGTGGTCCGGGCCATCGGTCTTTTGGCCCGAGACGTCGTCAGGTGGTTGGGGTTGGACTGGGTGTCGTCAGAAAAGGCCCAGAGTGTGGCCAATTGTGTGGATATCACCGTAGAGCGATCCTGAGCGCTACACCGTAGTGTATCCTTGCTCACCCTGATGTGTTTATTCTTTTTCCTCCATTCATCTTCTACCTTGCTGCAGATTGCACATAGACTTTCCCATTGACCATCTGGTTTCTTCTCCTCCACTTTGTATAGCTCCATAGCCTGCGAGATGGCTTCTTCCTGGATGTTTGATTGGACCCTCTTCTTCTTTGTCTGTGACCACGCTCGTCCAGGCATTTTTTGAGTTACATTTCAGCTCCGGCTAGTGCTGTGCCATTCCACAACTCAGCTCCGTATCCCTTAGACGACGATGAGCGAGCTAGATTATCATTACCATTTTAGGTTTCATGCTATGATAAGATGAGTGATAAGTGCATGGAAGACATGTTTCGCCGGCATCCCACTGGCAAGTCTCTTGTGCGAAAAACATGCCTGGCTGAAATGCCTGCCTTCAGCCAACAGTGTAATGAATATCATATTTAATCTCTATAGTGATCTGACGACAGGGAGAACACTCAGCGATGATACACTTGAAAAATCACACATTTAATACACAATTTCATATATTGTGAAACATCTAGCAACACAACTTTTTTTTTTCATACAACTGAGCTCCCTAGGACAATAAATGATAGTTCCATACACTACTGGGGGCCCTCCACATAAGTGTTGCGTAGTATTTTCACATTGGCGCAAGTGCCGGTGGATGGCGCAAGTGCCGGTCCAATACTGTACATCCCATGAGTGATGTAGTCGGGGAAGGTGTACTGGACCCATTGTTCGATGCGCGTCTGGTCGGTGATAGTAAAGCTAGTGTGAATGAGCCACACAGGCACACCCACTTGGAAGAGCTCTGCACAAACTTTCGTATCTGAAGTGAAACAGCCAATCCACTCTGAGTGGACGAGCGTCGGAGCGGAGGGAGGGTAGTCAATGAGAGGCTGCACATGCACAATGTAGTCCAGGAAGGCCATGAGATCGAGGAAGTAACGTTGGGCTTGACCAACGAAGACGATAATGTCACGGAAGGTGAGAGGGTGGTTCAGAAGGAGGAGGATGTCGTGGTCTAGGAAAGCCAAGATCTTGCTGCCAATATCATTCTTGTCTCCTCGTTTCAGTCTCCATTCCTTGTGATGAGTGGCGGCAATTTGGTGTAACGAGGCAAGGCCCAAGTCTTTCTCTTGCTTGAGCTTGCCAACTTGAAAAGCAGCACACGACAGAGGCTCAAAGTCTTCCAAAGAAGGCTGGTACCACGCCCACGAAAGAGGGTCAGGTGCAGGGTGTCGGTCGGGTCGTCGAACGCAGACAGCGTAACGGAATGCGTGATCGTACAGCTGTGGCCATTGGAAGCAGTCGGCCACGCCAAATTGCCCATCAGCACGGACGCACAAGTCCTCTGTGCCGTTGTGAGGTTCTGGAACGAAGGTCATATTCGGGGAGGTATAGACGGTGGATCCTAAGTGGTCGAACGCAAAGGATTTCGCATCCAGATATGTCAAAGAAGCTGGGTGACACGTGAGGTACTACCCAGAAACTGAACAGGAGGAACTTACAATCAAGACTGCCTAGCAGCGCCATTGGTCAACATGGCAGAGGGAGAGGAGCTGGGCGTGGGACGCAACGAGGATGATTTGCCGTGGAAAGGAGAGGGAGGCTTGAACGTGTGGTGAGGGAGGTGGGCGCAAGGGATGCTTGAATGGATCGTGAGGGAGGTGGGCACGAGCTGGACACTTGGAGGGAGCGAGCAAGGGTGACGCCTCAAGGAACCTTCAACCCCACTGTCGCACAATGGTGACAGGGCGGCCCGATGGACACAAAGTCCAGAAACGCTCACTATGCAACGCAAAGTCTGATCGCAGTGATGGGGTGAGCGGCACAAAACCGACTCGAGGGGGATCCGGATGGGAGAGGCTTGAGGTCGTACGTCTTGCGGAACAGGCTCAAGCCTTGGTCTGTGCGCAGGGCAATGGCCCCATGCAAAGGGCATAGTGATGACCGTGAGTGGCACAAAGGCCTGCGCGTGGTACACTGGTATGGAAAGCGTGAGGGGGAAGCGTGGAAAAAAGAACGCAACCACACCAAACATTGCCGCACCTCACCACCAAACATCGCCACGCGTATGGTCCCCCAACTCCGCTGTCGAAGACTCTCGCAAGTTCTACGCCTTAAGTACAGCAAGCCCCAAGACTCCCGGACCTCAAGGAACCCCTTCCCCCTCGAGTTGGCTGTGTGCTGCTCACCTCACCACTGCGGTCAGACTTTGTGTCACGCAGTGAGCATTTCTGGACTTTGTGTCCGTCGGGCCACCCTGTCGCCATCGCATGACAGTGGGGTTGAAGGTTTCTTGAAGCGTCACTTCTCTCTTCCTCGCTATGCTAGTTACCGTGCTGTTGTTCATCGCCCGCACTGTTCGCTATGCAAATGGCTGGTGAGTCCATCATTACTCCAACAGTTCTCATAGTTTGGTTAGATATCACTGGACACTCGTCCACCTTGGTATGTACATCAGCTTCATTAATGGAACTACAATTGATACAGTTGACAGGGGCCGTGAGCTTTCATTGCGCCTACCATATGCGAGAGGGGGCGAGTTCCTTTCTTCATAACGACCTGCTTCACTGACCTACATGCTCTGCAGATGGTTGCTCACCCAAGTCCGCCAACCTTTTCCTCTCCCTCTCCAACACATCAGCACAATTCCAGGGCAATATCCATCCATCAACTTCGGGATAGGTGGTTTCCTCGAGAAAGGAGGGGCGTTGTAACATAGTAACTACGAGTCAAAGTGAGTTCAATAGATAATGAGTCTCGAATGAACTTACTCTTCCTTGCATTGCACCAGGCAATAACGTGCGCGGCGGTCAACCAAAAAGCCCCCACGAATCATAGAGCCCTATGATTTTCTTCATGCAGAATGACGATGCGCAGGTCTTCAAGTTTGCATATCACGAGATCCACGACGACCATTGGGTAAGTATGAAAGTTGTCTCTCCAAAGGATCAATGTATTGAAGTCTGGACGTTGTAGTAATTCCTGTAAACCATCCATGGCAAGCCCGGAATGCCTCCAAGTCATGGAGAGGTGGGTCAAATGATACAGGGACTGGAAGCCCTTGGTAATCATGTCCCAGGACCGGTGCATGGACAGATCGAGGTGGATCAAGTGGTTAAAAAAGCTGACACTGGCTAGATCAATGAAACGCATCCGGAAAAGTGCCACAGGGTCAGCAGAGAGTGATTCAAGGTGCACAAGAGCATCAACAGCATGGAGGACTTTGCTGTAACCACTGAGGGCGATGCTGCTTACTGTGCAGAGATCCAGGGTGACAAGTCCTGGACAGAGTCACAAGAGCTGGGAAGCGGTGCCCGGCAAGATGGATAAACCGAGGTAGAGGTACATAGAGCACGGTTTTGGGCTTGTAAGTAAGTGAGTGGATGAGTTGGAGGGCCTGAGAGTCGTAATAAAGCTTAATGGTTCTGTATGGCATAGATTGCATCCTCACGGACAAGAAGGTTGGCATTAATGTCCGCTGCATTTTCAATGAGGCTCACCATAGCTTCACATGGCAAGCAACCCAGATGAAATTCGCAAGATCACGTGGCTCCTTTGCTGCAAGCGTAAATATGGCCAGCTCGAGTTCATCCGGCAGCTTGGACCATAAGTGCTCTGGGATGACAGACATAGATGGTGATGAATAAGAGGAACTGCCAGACTAATGGTGAGTGGATGAATTGTCCAAGGAGGGTCTGCTGATTATAAGTAAAAGCCTCACCCAGGCTGTTGCCTGCACTTCACTACGTGGTATCTATCACGTGATGGCGGGCCGATGTTTTCTGACGAAATCCAGCGCAGCAACTCACATTCAATTTGATTACATAGGAGCTTGCCAGAGTCGGTTAAGACATTCAGATAGGCTGACCACCAAAATACTCCCATTGAACAATAACATGAACACTAGGTATAAGTAATACTCCACAGATGGTGACTCATTTAATGTCATTCCCAGTCTGATTGCGGGGGAAATGCCATCAACAGCGAAAATACTGCGTTTGTATTTGTGAGGATTGACGCCATTGCTAATGCCTCTGTCCCAGGGTCAATAACGGCAACACCGACCGAGCGATTGTTGAAGCGATTGTACAGGATCCAGATGACAGGCATGGCTAACTTCTGAAAGGGACGAGACACGGAGGGTGAGGCTCTCAACCTAGAAAGGTAGTGCCCGCCATTCTCAATAGATTTCGTTTGTTCATTCCTCCAGAGACTGGTGGCCTCGTGACACCATGCTCAATCATATGATTTAACAGGTTAATATTCTCGAGCATCACCCTGCTGCATTAGACGTGTCACTGAACTGCAGAATAGGTATTTTTGGGCGGTGAGTCACACATTCTTCACGCCCTAATTTTTTTTTCCCTCACAATAGTATGCCAGGTCGCCATGTTCAATGTCGTGACAGGCTGCACAATATTTTGGCATGGCTACAGGGCAGACGGCGATGATGTACTAGCCTACTTACTAAGACTCGCAGCCCTGGTGAGGTAATTGAGTATCCATGGGTTTCATCATTGTGGGGTCCCGCCTAACGTTAGCTATAGATGACACGCAGCTCCCTATTACTTAATAGACGGCAATTCCAAACCAACAGTACCATTCACTTGTCGATCAGGTTTGCGCTGATATTATATATCTCGGTCCAATGCATGCGCGGCGGCAGTAATACCAGTTCAACGGTACCATTCAGATATCGATCGGTATTCGACTGGTTTTAGATGTCTCTCATGCAAGTAAGACCGGGCTGTGCCTCCTTGGTCGCCGCCGATACATTGTGCCAACATTGTGCCAATTTCGCCGGCTGTGGACTCTCTGCCTAGAGCAACTGACAAAGTTGTAACGTCATTTTCAGGGTGTCTTTGCATGAAAATCGCCATACGCTAGCAATTGCATCCCATAAGTATATAAGGATTTTTGGCGTGAATCGTACTTACCACTTCCTTGTTCTAGTTTCTACCCACATTCTGGATGACCGCCAACGCAGACCATTCCACTACGTTCACCAACACTCTGCGCTATCCCAGTGCCTCGTCCCTGCCACAGCAGTCCACATCAACGTCTAGCTTATCCTCTGCCGTCATGGCCCCTCAGGACTCAGCCTCGTTGGCGCCATGAGTCAACGCGTTGGAACACGAACTTTGTGTTCTAGTGACTGGCGGAGGAAATAGGCGTCCTTTTCTTGGTCGAGGTCACCTCATCAGATGTGTGGTGTCTCTCTATGACCCCTTGAACGACATGCTGGATGAGGCTGACCGTTGGGCCCATGCAGCTGGCGTCCCTGTCACCGTTAATCATAGCAACAGGTGCGGAACTGCCAGCCTGTCGACCATGCCACTTAACCACTTCATAGGGAGAATCTGCTGTTCAAAGCTTATGGCGAGCTTCTGCAATGGATTCCCCGTCTTCGCCAAGTCCCTCCCACTGATTTGAAGGATGTTCTGCTTCAAGTAAGTCCAGTGTCTTGTTTACCTTCGACGCACTTTGCTGAAGCCCGGAATTAGCTTGGAAAGGGAGCAGAAGCAGCGTGCAGTGAGGACACCCACAGGCTGAAGGTGCTTGTTGTCCACTGGCTCATGGAGGGGACACCAAAGCCCTCACCTCCTCTCTCCTTACTTGACAAGAGTGGAAGGGGTTTTCACAACAACGTGACGGCCAGGCTTCTATGTCCAGTGGACTTCGACTGGGATGATCCCTTGTAGATCTTCTGCACTGCTAACACTTCCCTGCGGCTGACTATGTTCATGATTCAGTCAGTGCCAGAGAATCCGGGACTTCCATCCTGAGTTCCTTGTTACGGCGCAATCATGGCCCACTTTTCTGTATGCCAACGAGCAGTTTGACCCGGCAGACCCTTCAAAAGGGCTGTTTCAGGGGGCCTTATTGGTCAGGGCATGTCGACTACTTCTTTCCTTACCACTTTAGCTCACACTACTGTCCAGGCCTTCAAGGCCATCTTTATTTCACCTACGTCATCAGAGAACACTGAGAATGAGGATATTTATGCCCTGCCTCCCAGGAAACGTTGTCGTGGGAATAGAGCCACTCACACTAACATTGCCAAAATCATAGGCTTGAAGACTGTTCATCCATGTGCCATTGCATATGTCACATGCCAGGTTTGTCTCCCACCACTCTTGCTATCCAACTGAGGTTTGATCGCCCTTGGTGATCCAGCTTCGCTTTGCCCTGTCGACTGCTGGCGCTTGGTGCCTTGCAGATGGTGTGTTTGATGGCCACGAATTCTATGACACGATTGTAGAGTGGTTTGAACACACCCCGACACCTGATGACCATGATTCATCAGCAAACACTGAATTAACTATACAGCTCTTCATAGTACTCTCCAGTGTTATAGTACATATAGTGAGGATCTATGTATATAGTACTATGATACCACTTCTATAGTGCTTTTATAGTCTTGCTGAAATATCAAGAATGACACAGAATTACTCACAACTCAAGTCTAGCAATGACTAGGCTGATCATTGATCACAGAAAGAGTCTGGTGAAGTGT
>JBBPMC010001021.1:0-14019 GCA_038090115.1 Strobilomyces echinocephalus
TGTCCTTGGGCACAGGAGTGTGGCTGAAACGCATATCAAATGTGAAACATAGGAAGGGACGGAGATGAAACATATGAGATGGAAGAAGGGTAGAATGGAAGAGAAGCATGAGAGGCGTTCATGAAATACGGAGATGAAACATGATGGAATGGAAGAGAAGAGAAGCATACATAGGCCTTTGGCTGTGTCAAGGGTTGCGACATATGTGAGGTGAAACGAAGGGTGGAACAAGCGACGATGGTGCAGAGATCAGAGGGTGAGGCTGTGGCTGTTGATCCTGTGATAAGATAAAAGATAAGATGTGATAAGATTAGATAAGAGAAAAAGAAAGATAAGTCCGTAAGTCCTTGAGATGTCATCTGATAAGGACCAGATGAGGAGCGAAGCGTAACACCTGGACTCACCTGCCCACCCATCTCCTTCGTAAACACTGCCACATTCAATCGCGTGTGCAAGATGGACGGTTCGGTGCAGTTCGCTCTCTCCCTCCAATCCCTTTCCACTCGCTCCACTGCGGTCTCCGATGCTTCGCCAGAGGACCCTATAAATCTCTCCAGGGTCCCTTCAGAGTATCATGACTTCATGGACATCTTTAGTAAAAAGCAGGCTAGCCAATTGGCTCCTCACAGGCCCTTTGATCTGAAGATCGAGCTGGATGACAGTGCAGAACCTCCGATAGGCAAAAACTACTCCCTTTCCTCTACCACACAGGAGGCCCTCTGAGGCTTCCTCGATGAACACTTGACAAACAGCTTCATCCGCCAATCATCCTCCCGTCATGCCGCTCCTGTCCTCTTCGTCTGAAAGAAAGATGGTTCCCTCCGACTCTGTGTCGATTTCTGAGGTCTTAACAAGATCACCAAGAAGGATCGCTACCCACTCCCTTACACTTCCAATCTCCTAGATGTGCCTAGCGGTGCCAAGATCTACACCAAGCTTGACCTCCGGCATGCATACCATTTGGTCCGCATCACTGAGGGCGACGAATGGAAGACGTCCTTCTGAACCCGCTATGGCTTCTTCGAGTGGTTAGTAATGCCCTTCGAACTCACCAATGCCCCTGTGGCGTTCCAGCGTTTCATTAATAGCATCTTTGCCAATATGCTGGACATCAACATGGTGGTCTACCTCAATGACATCCTTATCTACTCTGCTGACCTCGCCTCGCATCACAAACATGTGCGGGAAGTCCTCTGACACCTCCGAGCAAACGGTCTTTACGCCAAGCCAGAGAAATGTGAGTTCCACTCGGAGACCGTTGAGTACCTCAGATACATTCTGTCCCCTATGGGCCTTACCATGGCTCACGAGAAGATTCAAACAATCCTGGATTGGCCAGAACCTCGAAAAGTCAAGGACATTCAGTCCTTCCTTGGCTTTGTCAATTTCTACCACTGCTTTATCTGGGACTACTCTGCTATCGTGGTTCTGCTCACACACCTCACATGCAAAGAGGTCCCTTGATCCTTCTCTGACGACTGCTGGAAGGCCTTCACCCGCCTCAAGGATGCATTCACCATGGCTCCGGTGCTTGTGCACTGGGTGCCCGATGCTCCAATCACCATCGAGACCGACACCTCTGACTATGCTGTTGCCAGAATCCTCTCCATCACTTGTCCCGACTCCGAAATCCACCCTGTCGCCTTCTTCTCTCGGACCCTTACCGGTGTGGAGTTGAACTACGACACTCATGACAAGGAGTTTCTGGTGATATTCGAGTTGTTTAAGGCTTGGCGGCACTACCTCGAAGGTTCCATGCACCCTATTGACGTCATCACAGACCACAAAAACCTAGAGTACTTCTTCTCCACCAAAATTCTCACTCGGTGCCAGGCCCGTTAGTCGGAGTTCCTCTGCCAGTTTAATCTTGCAGTCCGATATCGGCCTGGTAAGCTAGGTGCCAAACCCAATGCTTTGACTAGACGCTGGGACGTCTATCCAAAAGAGGGGGATAAGGACTACGCTCGCGTCAATCCGGACAATTATAGACCCATCTTTACCCAAGAACAGCTCATGTCATCCCTACGCGCTACCTACCTCGAGTTCCCACTACTCCGGGCCTCCGTCCTCCTAGACATTGACCAGCTCCACTCCGACATCCTCTCTGCCCTTCCCAATGATCCAGTTGCATCACCCCTTCTCTCCTCCAAATTCCTAGATGACCCATGATGGACCATCTCCCCTGAAGGCTTCCTACTGTGGGACAACCACATTTATGTCCCCGAAGCTGCAGACCTACAACTCCGAATACTCCGAACCTTCCATGACCATCCCACCACAGGACATTTCAGACAGAACCGCACCCTAGAACTTATCCGACATGAATACACATGGCCGAACATTCGGACCTTCGTCAAGGACTATGTCAGTTCTTGCACGACCTGTGCTCACGCCAAGGTTCCCCGACATTGTCCCTTTGGCCTCCTAAAACAACTTCCGGTTCCAGAGAAACCATGGAATTCAATCTCCATGGACTTCATCGAGCAGCTTCCCCCTTCGGATGGCTTCACAGCCATCCTCGTGGTTGTCGACAGATTATCCAAGCAAGTAGTATTCGTTCCGACCCATGACACCATCACCTCTCCAGAGCTAGCCAAATTGTTCTTGTTGCATGTATTTTCCAAGCACGGAGTTCCCTCCCACGTCACCTCCAATAGGGGCTCTGAGTTCGTCTTCCACTTCTTCCGCTCTTTAGGTAAAGCACTTGATATGCACCTTCACTTCACTTCTGGCTATCACCCTGAGGGGGATGGTCAGACAGAGCTTGCCAATCAGACCTTAGAGCAATACCTCTGAATCTACTACAACTACCAACAGGACAACTGGTCCGAACTCCTACCCCTCGCAGAATTCACCTACAACAACGCTCCGAGTGCCACCACCAGCATTTCCCCCTTCTTCGCCAACAAGAGTTACCACCCGAACTTCACTGTCCACTCCGACCTTAATCTCACCTCCTCCACAGCTCAGTCCTACGTCACAGACTTGAACCAGCTCCACAAGTTCCTCTGGTCAGAGATGTTGGAAGCCCAGAAACGTTAGGCCCAGCAGACACGAAACACAGCCCCACACCTGACTTCAAAGTCGGCGATCAGGCATTCCTCAAGGCAAAGTACCTCTGGTCCACAAGACCCTCCAAAAAACTCTCCGAACATTATTTAGAACCTTTTACGATTATCGCTAAGCCTGGTTCATATTCATTTACTCTACGATTACCTGACACTATGTGCTCCATACATCCAGTTTTCCACATCTCTCAGATAGAATTATGTACTCCAAATACTATTCCGAACCAGGACCAACCTCCGCCACCTCCGGTTGAGTCATGAAATCAGAGGCAATACCTTATCTTATGGAAAGGCTATGCCTCATTTAAAGTACCTGGGAACCAGAAGGGAATTTAAGGCATTTGGCAGTGGAACTCCTCGAATACAAAAAGAGACCCTTGCAACTTTCCCACTATCCACAGCTAATAATGGCCTCATCCTACTTCAACCTCTCACTCTATGAACTCCTCTGCCTCCTCTTCTACTCCATTCTTTTTCTCTTATGGAAACTTTACCAACTGGACTGCCCCCACTTGTTTCTGATCTAAGCACACAGAATTCAGGCCCAAGTTGTGTTGTGTGCCTGATGATTGCTGACTATGTGGACCTTGTGTGTTACCATTGAGGCACACTTGTGCCTGGTGTGTGCTTCAGCCACATTGTGGCTGATGCTATTGTTATATATGGTTATTGTGGTCTCTCAGTCAGTATGGAACCTGAGAGTCTGATGTCTTTCTCTTTAGTCTCTGATATTGAACTCCAGATATATTCCTACTCCATTGTAGCACCCTAATACTGTCTCTGACATCGGACTCCAGCTGCTTAAGAAGTTGGCACTGCATCTCCATCAGCAATGAATAGTCACAATTGGACATATAACAAGTCATCCAGCTGGGAAGGAAACCAAGATGAATAAGGCAACTAGCATTCCCCTATAAACCCTCTTCCCCAGTCAGCAAGAAAAGTAGATAAAATTATGACTATTTCCCTCAAGACCTCCACTTCAAACTTAACATATCTTCCCCTAGTCTCACTCACCCATGTAACAATCTGCTTGCTCTATGCCCAAATCCTCAACTTTCCTTCCACCAGAGGCTCTTTACCCTCAAACAAATTGATAAATTCATCAACCACTTGGTATTCCCCATATTTGTCAATGCCTATCACTTCCTTGTGACCATCCATCTCCACCTTCAGCACCTTCCTGAATCAACCACAGAAAGGACTGGATATCTCAATTCCAGACATTCCTCCACAGAACGGAACTCTATATTCATACCCCATGAACTGTCCTCTTTCCACCACCACCACCACCACTCCCACCAACTACATCCCTTCTCTGCCTGATTCACACATTAGCCCTAGAGTTTCCATGGCATCCAAAGAAAAAGAAACTTCTCCTATGCTCACCTCCTCTCTGAATTCCTCAACAGAAAACTGTCATATCCCACATGAACCATATGGTCCTTTACATTCTTTACTTAAGACTCTGATATCTACTTACTATATAAACTGTACAACCTCCACCATGTAACCTCTATGAATATCAACATAGTTTCCTCCTCACTCGTCCTGTCACCCTCACCCTACTCATCTCCTAATTGCTGTATTCCTATTCTTCTATCTTGAACCTTTGATCCTCTGAGGACTGGACTTGAGCAAGAGCATGACACATAAGTTCTACACTAATGTTCTACTTCTAAGAACCCTCCGTTGTGTTATCCCTCAGACCTTCAGTCCATCTCTGTGCTAACCTTGCTACTCCTAAGACCTTTAACCAGACTTGTACCCAGAGGACCCGGACTTGACAAAAACCTCTCCCACATCTACACACTCCTTTCTCTCATTTCTTCATTGGCCCAGGCAACTCCACAACTAATTCCTTAACCCAAACCAATTCCCTGGAGGGACCTTGTCCTCATGAGGGAATGAACACCAACCCTATTAAGAGCCAAGGTCCAGGATTCTCCCAGGGGCATGAATATGAAATGATATTGGGCTCCACTCCATCAAAGTGATGGATGGAGAAGGAGCCATAGATACCTGCGTCAGCGATGGCTTCATTGATCCACTTTTGAATGGTGTAATGGAAGAGTGGCTTGTGTGACTGAATAATGCCATTGACACCCATCACTGGAAATATGAAGTTGTTTGAGTCAAGTTCATGCCTGTAGTGGTAGACCTCAAGCCACCTTATCCAGATGGCAAGCCAGATGAAGCTATCTGAGATGAGCAAGTGAGGTTGGGAGGATAGAAGGTAGTGCCTTATGGTATAATTTGGAATGACACACCCATGAGATTGACTTTGCACTTTTCAGCTTGTTGCTGCCACTCCTTCTGGTTCACAAAATGAACCTCAAAATAAGCTGCAAGATAACCTAGGATGAGTTCCATATCCAAAAGACACTTCTTCACAATACTGCTGACAACAACAGGATCCAAGATTGTGATGTCCTTCCACTGTACTTTGATGAACTGGAAACAACTGGTAAGTTTACTGTTTATCAGTCCTACCATATACTCAAAGTTAATAGGGCGCTATGACTCACCTTATCCATAAAGTCCATGCTATTGCACTAAACATGATTAGTATTAGCTCAAGGTGCCACATGATCAACTTATGCTGTTTTAGGTCAATTTTCAAGCCAGGCAGCATGTAGTCAGCTGATATGATATTGAACATATGTTCCAAGGTACAGACTACTATTTTGAGCAATGAACAAATTTCCATAGACTATGTGAGGATTTTTTCCATGTATTCTCTTGTTCTCTGAGCTTGCTTTGTGCTTCAGCACTCTCATAATGTTCTGGACATCCCTGTTCACTTTCAGCTCACCAGATCTTAGCTGCTGTCACTGAAATGACACAAATCACAGTTAGCAAATCTCTGCAGTGAGGCACATGGCTAGTGCACATGCTCTATCCATAGATCCTTGAATGCTGCCCTGATTCCCTCCACTGTATGTCTCCCCAGGTCCTGCTTGAACTCTTTGTAGGTTAAGAACAAGACAAGAGCCTTGTCTGAGAACTTATTCAGCACCTTATTAGAGGCATGAGCAAACATGTGGCTGGTGTATGGGTCATCTGACTGGTGGACATTGCAGTCAGAACTTGAGCTATGCTCATCAGCTTCCTAAGCCTGCTAGGCTTCTCATCTGGTATATCTGATTTACTCCTGTAGAACATAGCAAGCTATTCACAACCACATTTGACACGGCCAGTATAGGACAGTAATGTTTTTGAAGCCTTGAGGTGCATGTATTTTCCTTTCTTCTTCAGCTACTCAATATGTTTCAATAAGTCAGAAGGGGTGGCCATGAGCACTGCTCACTTTTAAGCCTTGGAGGGCCATCTAGTGGGTTTTGCTACCTCTTAGGTCTGACCCATGAATGAAGAGGGAGGATGGGCCCTGAGATGACTGGACTGTTTTTGTACAGGTTCACTGAGGTTAAATTTCAGGACAACATGATATAGTCATTTTATCTCAAACATCTATTATTGGGCTGTCAAATATACTGTTCACAATACAAACATACTGTACACAACATGAACAGTTATACATGAACATGTCATTGACACAAAATAAAAAGAGTCTATGAATTCAATGATGGACCCTGAGTCTACTGTGAGGTCAATCACAACTGGCTGTGGATTATGGCATGTGCTCACATCAGCATGCAGAAACACACATGCTTCTATGCAGCACTGACAGACACTCATATATTCATCAGGTGAATGACTTAGGGCCTGTGTCAAGGGAGTGGAAAATGTCAGATCTTTTGGTGGGACTGAGCAAGGAATCACACATACTTACCTCTGGATCCAGATCAGCAAAGCCAGCTGCCTCCACAGGAAGGGCATACTCAACCATGCAGGCAGGTCAATGGTGTCATCCCAGTTAGTGTGGCATTCATGAACTGTTCTGTATAATGACAGACCATGAGGTTCATTAGTCTTGATCCAATTGTGTCACAGCACTGAAGTGGATTAGTTTCAGTCCAGCTCAATGGGTCTAAGTGCCACCATGTTGTTGTGCTGTTGAATTCAGTGATTTTACCTCTTTCTTGGACTACTAAAAATGGGGGCCAGACTGGGGAGTTGAACCCTGGACCTTTTGTATTTGTGTTTATTTACTTGAAGTACACTCATAGCCTAGAAGTCCACTGTGTCTCCTCCTTGGTTGCTCACAGTGGACTCTAGGTCTGTATACCTCACTATCTATTATAATATCATTCTTGGTTGCTCACAGTGAACTCCAGAGTCGTCCTGAGTTGATCCAGTGGTGGCTAAGCACCCAAACCAACCTTTTTGCTTTCAACATTTACCAGCTACAAGATGACTGAATATGAGTATAATTGAGTAGATGAATTTCTACCTACCTTACACATCATGTAATGTGGAGCTCCATACCCACACTCCCATACACATTTTGTTGATAAAGGTGTTTCCATTCCACCCAAACTTCATCATGTAGAATGACCTGAGCCTCCTAAGAAATAGTAGATGAACAGCTTGAATGATGTGAGTCTGGCCAGCTATACCTGCACCATTGGACAATGTGGAAAACATTGTTGTTGGGATGGGACATATTACTATATAATGTCAAAGTGTGAAATGGAGGGAATTGAGTTCACAAGCATAGGATTCTTGTGTCCAATATACCCTTCAGGGTCTATAATCAGGACCAACTTTACATCATCTTGCTAGCCATTGACAAAGACAGTATTGTGCCTCACTCATCAACATGAACATCTCCAAAAGGGCATTTCTAAGCTTGTACTAGGTAATCCCATATACTGTCTTGATGCCACAGTTCAGGATTCCATCCTATACAACAGACTAATGTTAGCCAAGCATGAACAAAAGATTGCACAGGACATCTCAACAGATAAACTTACATCATAGTTACCTACACTGAGCAGTGCAATCAAGAGGAGATTGCCATGACTGAGACTAATCATGTTTATGATCATGTGGTCAGTGTAGACCTCTGTGTGGTTGAATTCAATTGACCTGGATTGTCTAGGCTGTTCACAAAAGAGCAAGACTGAGACCAATCAGCTAAATGAGAGGAAGAAGTTGAAATATGAATAGTGCTTACAGATAGATCAACACACACAGCATCAAAGAGCAGTGCGTCATTGTTAGTTATCAGCACAGCATTAATGAGGCTGTTGTGAGAAAGTGCTGTGAACTCTACCTTTACCTCACCAAGTCCCTTTCTCTTCATAATGCCATCACCTTTGTTCAGACACAGTTCATACTGTATGCACCATATATCAGTCAAATCCATACAGAAACTCCTGGAATCTGGGAGCAAGCCAGTGCCTCATTTTTCAAACACATTTGTGCCACTTCATGCACAGCTGTGCAGGAGTGTATGTTAAACACAGCATGGCATCACCTTATGTCCACACCAATAGTCAATAACTTTAGACTACTGCCAGTGCTTGGAACTGGCCAAAATCCTTTATTGACCATGAATTCTGTGAAAGAGGGCTCATTCTTGGTGTATAACACGATCTGTTTTCCATTTATCAACACAAGAGAAGGCTGGAAATTTGCAGTCAGCCCACTCACCAGCCAGAGGTCATTCACATCAGCATGAAAGATGCAATTAGAAGCCCTCAATGATCATAGCACTGCCTGAACAAGAATTTGTCATTGGGTTTCTATAGAGACTGAGTGCTGTTGCTGCCTGATGTAGTAGTACCTTGTTAGTCCTGGATCAGAAAATGGAACTAAAAACAAAATAGCCCGAGTGCCAGGCACACTCACACTGCATTCAGAGCCATGCCAGACAGTGCAGGGCATTGGGCTAAATAAAAAGAGTAGAGAGGTGGTGAATGACGCTTAGTGGGGACTTACCTAATTGACCTGTATTAGGAAATGGTTGTTTTGTGTCAATGCTGGGCTTTGGGAGAGTGTGTGAGAGAAGTAGAGAAGGACTAATGAAAACTGTCATAGGGACCAATGGTTATCTGGCTTTATTGCAATGGTGTTGGATTCTGTGATTTCACCTCTTTCTTAGCCTACTAAAATGTTGCCTAGGCTGGAAGTTGAACTCTTAGCCTTGTTGTTTTTGTGTTTGTTGATTTAAAGCACAGTTATATTCTGGAAGTCCACTGTGTCTCCTCCTTGGTTGCTAACAGTGGACTCCAAAGTCATCTTGAGTTGATTCAGTGGATGGCTACGTGCCCCAACTAATCTTTTTGCTTTTAATAGTAAATGCTTTTTGGCAAGTCAAGAGTTTAACTCAAGCACATTTCCAAAACAACATTTTGAGTTGTTTGTGGTAGATATCCCAAATTGAAGAGACTTGTTGGAAGGAATCTCCAGATAGTCTAAATGCCAAAATAGGTGATGGTGGTATAGAACCAGAGGTGCTATTGTTCTGTTGCATGAGTAATTTGATTCAGCTAAGAGCTAACAGTTATCTGAAAGGTGGAAAAGTGTTAAAACAATCGAATTGACAAAGTAATTGTAAGTAAACATCATATTTGTCTGTACTTTTTCTCTTCACCATTCAATAGGTAGAATAAGTTTTTCATAGAATTTCTCAAGAAGGGCAATAAGGAGTTGGAAGTATAATGAGATGTATAGAAGCATGAACCTGGTCTAGCTAAACTTGGATTGGACTGTGACAGTTTTGAATACGCTATACTGAGTAATCACCAAAAAAATTGTACACATATGGCAGATTTAAAGTAGCCAAGGTAATCATATAGAAGACAAATTGTAAGTAAAATATGGCTTTTTGATCACATTTCTTGGAATACATGAGAAAATGAAGTATGTGTTAGCAATGGAATACACACCATGTGATGAAGTGGATTCATATCAATAGCTTCACTTACATCCTCAGGGTGGGGGTGGTCAGCCATGGAAATAACTATAGTATCCATATCACATAAGCCCTTTTGATTAAATGTCTTTATTTGACCTATAACATAAATTCCAGGAATGAGAGCCATTGAAGGCTCAAAGAGGAAATCACATATTAGAACACCATAGTCCTAATCACCTAAAAGATCATATTGAGAAAGCTTGCAGATTGTTTTTTGAATATGGGCACACTTGGGATTTTAAAGCATGTAATCCATGAAGTCCATGCTGAGGTCATTATATATAATGAGAATGAGAATGAGGTTGAAGATGCTGATATCATGATGAAATACATAGGCCATCTAAAATGTGTCCTGACAGGCCCATAGCAAACTACTATACAACTACATATGTCTGTGCATGGGTAATTCAGGACTTTGTCTTTCTACTAGTTACTCTGTTCAGGTTACAGTTTATTAGTATAGTGAAAAATAGCACTAACAACAATTGGACACTAACCAGTGACAAAATTCAGAGGGTTGACACAATTTCTTTTCCATTTTAGTTGTTGATCTCATACATAAATTAACAGCAGGATACCACCACCACCCTTGCTGATAATATGCATTTCATCTCTTTGCCCTTCTGGACTGTTTCTCAAAATCCAGGCAGTGCAGGTAGTCCTTTTATATCAGCACCTACATTGGTAGTATGCCATATCTCACCTCTTTGCCATTTTTGTTTCTCAGACTTAGTTAAAGCAGGTGCAGTAAAACCCATCTGTTGATAACCAGTGTCCAAGCTGGTATTTATCCCCACACTCCCATATCCACTGGAATGCTGCCTTCAACTTTCATCATTTTTGTAAGTCAATCTGCAACTAACATGGGCTAGAGTTAATAAATAATCAGAAAGCAAACTATGTGATATTATCAAAGGAAACTAGTAAAACAATAATCCAATGTGTTTGAGTTATAGTATATTTGGAGATGGTAATAATGAAAGCCACCATGCTAAATGATAACATGAGAAGATGATGGCAGATGCCATGTAAGAAGCTATGACATCCTTTTTGTGTGCCATCAAGATTCACCAGTCTAAATGATTTTAAAAAGAAACTTTAAAAACCATTAATTGTATTCTTTACCAATGGAAAGACTATGCATGTCCCCATATACAGGCCACTCTTTGCCTGAGTTTAGAGATGCTGGGCTTTCTCCAGTGATATAGAAAGAGCATTATTGGTAGTGAGCTAAAAACTGTTACAAGACTTCAACTACTTGTGAGCACAACTTACTAATAGCTCTTTTACAAATCACTATTTTGACAGTCTAATCCTCAAGCACCTCTATTTTGACTCACCAAAATTATATAATTTTATTGATGTTGCTAATTCTCACGTGTTGCTTGATAACCTCATTGTACTTGGAACAGCAGTGGTGGTGGCTTTAATGTATGAAGATTCAAAGAAGGAGAAGTGATGTGCAGTCAGTCCTGAGCTTTGAATGGAAGATTCAATGAATGTGAGGAAATAAAACAGATAACACATTAATGATATGTAGCAATGGATCCTGAGTCTGCAAGATTCAGAAGACCAAGCTATGGAAGATTAAATGTATAAGATGAATATCAGATTGCAATGGACTAGTCAACTTAGCTTATTTAAGCTTTGAGCATTCACCCATCTTAGTTGTTATATTTCTGCTGTGGTTGAATTGAGGCATAATATATTCTTAAATTAATTCATTGATATGTGATATAGGAATATATATTCTCTAAGCCAAGGAAAACAAAATGAGATCACCTATCCATTGTTTATCCCTCTTTTTCAATACTTTAAGGCCTCTTATGTGTGTTTTCATCTATGTTACAGTTGGCCCGGGTAGGGATGACCGCAAACCTAGATGGTGGAGGAACGAGGACTAGAACCAGAGGATTCCTTGGTGACGAGGGTCAAGGGAACCGTAAGGGAATTTCTTATGGCAACGAGGACGGAGGAGTATCATTTCAGGGACTTCCTAAACGATAAGAGCACAGGGAGTTGTTCTAGGGATTTCCTAGACAACAAGAGCAAAGGGTTGAGGAAGCCTCAATAGGCCAAGTCGAGGCAAAAGAAGCTAAAGCAACACTAGTATTGGTGTAACTCTAGGTAGGTTGAAGCTAAAGTACATGTGCCATTGAGACAAGGTTTATATATGGTAAAGGAATGTGCACGGACCAAGCCATGAAAGGAAATAATAGGTATTGAGTCATACAGCAAGAGCCGTGGACTGTGGAGGTTCAAGATAAGAGATAAGCATGGAACGTTGTAGAATGCTGTAGCAGTTACAAGCAGAGAGTGAAATGGAGAGAGAAAAGACATACTCAGCGTACTGCTATTGCCTAATACAGTGTATAGTGTGAGATATCGAAGAGAGAAAAGAAAAGACTGGGGTGAATTGTAACAATCTAGTCTTGATGATTTGATCTCATTTTGTTGCTCATGTATAAAAATGATAACCCTATGGTATATTAAGTGAACAAGTACCTTGTTTACTCTTATACAATGCAAGTGTTTCATTGAGTGGTGAATGTGGATGAGATTGAGATCATAAATATGGGATAAATTCAACGACAACTTTAGCTTATGTAGTATGATATATATAACTGCCATATTACTCTCTAAGAGATTTTCAATATCTGGGAGGTAATCTGGCTGAAAAACAAGTGAAGAGGAGAGATGTTAGAGATATAGCTAAAGGTGTAGGATGCCTAGGATCTTGCTAAATAGATAATTTTCCCTTAGAAATTGAGATTTGGAATAGCAAAAAATTCAATGAACTGGCAACTTGTTATGACATACATTTTACTATTTTCATGTTTAATATTGAAGACTTTTTTGGCCAGCCATATTATAGAAAACTAATTAAGAGGAGCCTATTGAGATGTTATTTTCTTTGAGACTATATTATATAAATATAATAGTCTATTCAATAGGATGGAGCACTAAACACAAAGTGAACTTGATAAATTTTAGAAGGTATATTGCAAACATGTTTGATTAAATTAAAGTATTATTAAAAAAATATGATTGAAAGTTTAAACAGATAATATTATAAAAAAAAGGTGATTATAATATCTGGCATATACATCACGATATAATAATAGTCTGTAATCAATATGCAACTATCATTTATTAATTGCCATCAATTCAAAAGATAGTATTCTAGAAATGGAGTTATGGATCTAGTGATACAACAGAGGAGAGTGAAAAAAGATGGTATGATGATTCAACAAGTGTTATTGGAAAGTCAAATGAAAGGGAGTTGGATTCACTTGTCACTGTCACCTGTCACAAATAGTAGGAAGGTGAGTAAATAGGTATTGTATCAGGTAAGATATATTTTATCTTGTTATAGAGTTCTATAAATTAAGCCAAGTTGTAAAATACAAACATGACTATGAAATTACTAAGCAGTGCATAAAGTGGAAAGTTGGCATTTGCATTAATGCATAATATTGTAAGGCCCAACATATAACTGTCATATGTAAGATGGAATCCAATAGTAAGGTGTGATATTGATATACATAACACAGATATGAAAAAATCCTGAAGATTACTTGAGTATTCATATTTGGCCTCTGAATAATCTAGATCTTGTGTCAAGTTGCTCCAGATACTCAAATTGAGGTTGTATAGCTCTTTCAACAGTGCAAATTTAAACCTATCATAATTTAGAAGGCAGATTAATTGCCACTGTTTTAAAGCACATAATAACAGCTGGCAAGATTGCTAATCTGTCCAAATATG
Source organism: Strobilomyces echinocephalus (assembly GCA_038090115.1). Lineage (NCBI taxonomy): Eukaryota > Fungi > Basidiomycota > Agaricomycetes > Boletales > Boletaceae > Strobilomyces > Strobilomyces echinocephalus. The sequence goes on from JBBPMC010001021.1 coordinate 13,663, forward strand.
GATATATGCATCCTACTTAAGCTACACAGCTAATTAAAGTTTTTTCACATACTACAGACTATACCATTATCTTGAAAATGATATTATGGTTGTTGTATTTTACAAGAATATATAGTCCTTCATTTATATCCTCAATGGATATGCAATAAATAATTGTATTGTCAGACAATCTGACATCCAGCATGCAGTATTAAATTAACACCACCTTATGACTATATCTTACATTTTTGGCAAGATGAAGTGCTTCCACATCATGTCCTTGATTAAGTTAATTTCACTTCCACTATCAATAATCTACCATTTTGTTAAGTCTAGGTCCTCCGGATACAAGTCCGATTGGAGGTCTTAGGAGTAAGG
>JBBPMC010001022.1:0-14015 GCA_038090115.1 Strobilomyces echinocephalus
CTGCTGCTAGACTATGATTTTGGCATGCGAGAGTACACTCGCATAGGCGACCTCTGGACTCTGGATAAGCTCTCTGCCGGCGATCCGAGCTGGGCTGGTAGAGAAATCGTGGCTGCAGACATCAACGCGAGTCAAGTTGTCGTAGCCCTGAGTCGTGGCAGATTGGTTCAATTCAACCTCAAGGGTGATCAGTTCGAGAGGCAGCGAGTGCGTGAGTGCGTGGAGCCGCCGCCGCTTAATTGCACCGCGGAGATCTCAGCTGTGACCTGCCTGCCTGTCGACAGCACCGGGTCGTACACGACGCATATCGCCGTTGGATTCTGGATGTCGAAGATCGTCAAGATCATGTCCGTCATGGAGCTTCACACCCTGAAGGACGTCTGCGAAACGAGCGAGCTTCCTGCTGCTCCACGTTCTCTGCTGCTATACGGCTTTACAGGCGAACTTGGGGCAAAGCCACCACAAACACATCCCCACCTTCTTGTCGGTCTCGTCGACGGTTCTCTCGCAGCATTTCCATTCCAGAACGGCAAATTGGGAGATCAGAAACTCATTTCCATTGGTAACCTCCCGGTGACGATGCATACTTGCCGCATCAGGGGCCGTTCGACGGTGTTTGCATGCGGGAATCGAACGTCCATATTATTTTGGGAAAGGGATCGCCTGCAGCATTCACCCTTGATGCTCAAGGTACATTATTACGGTGTTCTCGAAATGGTACCTGGCTCACCAAAAGTGCGACGCGCCATCAGGACATCAGCGCAGCCGCTGATTTGAACACGGCAGCATATCCCTCGTCGGTAGTTCTGGCTGGCCCAGGTTCCCTCTCCATCGGAGCAGTAGCAAACTTTGACAAACTTCATATACGAACGGTATGCTATAACTCTAGGACATTTCTCCTCTCCTGATCACCGGATAGATCCCTCTGGGCTGCAATTCTCCGCGTCGCATTGTTCATAGCCCGAGCTACGGAATATTTGCCGTCGCTTGCACGCGGCCGACACCCGCTCAGATTGGACATGGAGAGGCCTTCAGTTCGACGGTACAGGTATTCGATCACATCACCTTTGAAAGTTGGTGGCGATTCGTACCCTAGGGGAAGGAGCTGATATCTCTGCTCGCAGAACTCACTGAATTCGAGGTCGACCTAGCTGAAGAAGTGACATCCCTTCATGCCTTTAACGCGAGCCTGTCGGGTGAGCCGACGTCATTTCTCTGTGCAGGTATTACGCTGTACGTCGAGGGGGAACGCGAAGCTTCCCGAGGGAAGCTTGTGCTGTTACAAGTAAACGGCTCACAAACGTCTTTGGTCGTGATGGCATCCGTCAACGTCAAGGGTTGCGTATACGCGATCACTTCTTCGCAGAACATGATTCTGGCCGCTGTTAACAGCTCTGTGGGTGCGATGGTGGGGTTTCGTAACGTCGACTTACCCCAGGCTCTTCTAGGTAGCCGTCTTCAATGTCGAAGGGACAGAGAAGCAAGTTTCGATGACGCAGTGTACGGTATTCAACCACAACTATCTGATCACCACACTCGTGTCTCGAGGCGAACGACTGTTGGTCGGAGACGCGTTGACCTCCGTTTCTCTGCTGAAATTGAAAGGCTCCAAAATCGAGTCGATCGCCAAGGACTACGGATCTTTGTGGCCCACTTGCGCAGAGCTGATGGACGAGGATACAATCATCGGTGGTAATGTCAGAACGTGGTCTCTGACTGCCTTTTGCTATAACGCTCAGACGACCTCTAGAGCGACTACAACATGTTCGCGTTCCGACTTCAAGTGAATGAACTGCACAGAATACTTGACCGCGAAGGGAACTATTACCTGGGTGACATCGTGAACAAGTTTTTGCCCGGTGAGCGAACCTGATCAGCGTTCCGGGACTCATTGGGCGCTGACACCGTCACCAAGGTTCCATTACCCCCCCTGACGTGTCGGTCGACCTCCCGCTGGTGCCGAAGCAGCTGTTTGTGACGCCTGCTGGACAAATCGGCGTGATTATCGACGTGACCGACAACGCGATGGCGCTCCACTTGACGGCATTACAGAGAAATCTGTCGACGTTCTACGAACACAAGACCGGCGTCTGCCATGCAAAGTGAGGGGCGCCATGGGATCCTCGATAGTCGTCGGTCGCTGACCTCTCCCCAGGTACCGTGCACCGAAGAACAGCGCTGGTCGAAGCGATCTGGAAGCGACCTCTGTCGGGTTCCTCGACGGGGACTTTCTGGAGTCGTTCCTCCACTACGCGAGCGACGAAAAGTCTCTCAAACAGATCATGGACGGTCAATTCGAACCTGAGCGGTTGACGCTCACGCCAGAGGAGCTACAGAAGGTGTTGGAAGGATTGCAGACGTTGCATTGAGGCGGAAGCGTTGGACGGGAAAGTGTACTTCATGGACGAACGTATGTAACTGTACTCCGTACCTACTACGGTGACGCGTAATCGTCTCCAGGGCAACTGAAAGTATGATGACAATTGCCTGATACCGAGGCTCGAGGGTGCTTTCTCGACGTCGTTCCGCTTCGCAAGAATAGGCAAAGCAAGTTCGTGTATGCCTGAAGCCCATTGCAACCGCCGTTTACGACACTGACAAGGAGCTCTGTAAAAGTGCATACTAGTAGAGTGGTTGTCAGCTAGATAACGCTCCTCACGCTGAAACGAGACATGACTAGCAACACTAGAAATGGACACGGGAAGCGACGTGACCATTCTAGTGTTGTGATAGCTGCGCGAGAGGCATCGTGAACGTTGTTAGACACTCGCGGTTTGAAGTCCAGCATGACCGACGACGATGTTTGCCATTACCAAAGGGCTGTTCAACGAGACGCTATCTCGGTAGTGCAACAGCTTGCGGTAAATACCGCCCGGAACAGCCTCTTGGATACAAGCTATGTGCGATCATTCAGTATATGTCGACACTTGAGTCGTATATCAACGGAAGACCTTCTCATCGCTTGATCGGCCATATTGACCTCAGACTTCTCCCTCCGCCCGAACACATCCAGAGATAGAAGACCTCGGGCTCCGACGAAGACGCCCGGTGGGAAAAGACGATATCCTTTGCAGAGCACTGTTCTTCGATGACCATGATCAGTGATGATGTTTGACAGCTAGTATGGCGTGCGTTCGTCCCCTATTTGGATTGATTTGACCTACTGTCGCGGGATCAGATAGTAAAGGTATGCCATATAGCTCCAAAATTTGTAGGACAGCCTGAGTGAAGCCTCAACGGTCACGGTGGCTGACTTGATAGGCACAGCTCGGAAAGACCCGATGGTCCCATACCATGTTCGACGACCCGCACTCTGAATTTCATGGCGGCAGGGTCAGGTACACGCCGCCTCGCTTGACAAACGATTACATCCAACTTCGTTTTCAGCTTGCCAGGTTCCAAGTCTATCGCATCGTCCAACTACCCCTCACCTTCACCTTTGCCAACCTCCACACATTGATCCAGTACATGTTTGGATGGAGCAACTCGCATCTCCACCATGCAGAGGTTTTCCCCAACGTCGTGCTCTTCGACGGCGATTCAGCAGCGCTGGTAGGCACCATCAAGTCTTGTGGCCGCAGGCGCCCTCTCGAGGACTACGAACTGGGCGATCCCTCGGCGATCGACCACTGGACGCGCTTCGAGCCGGAAAACCAACCAATCTATCGCGTGCAGCCAAAAGTCAAGCGCAGGAAAGACGCGATTGATGGTGTCATGTTGATGGAAGAAAAGGGCATCACTCTCGAGAGCATCTGGTCACGCAACGAGGCTCACAACGTCAGCGATGGCCAGTGTTCGAACGCAGAAATCGGAATCGTCTACACGTATGACTTCGGTGGTGTGTAGATCGCGTTTATCGTCTACGTGTCCTTGACGCGACACGGTCAGATGAATGGACGGTACACATCACATGCGAACGAGGGGATATGTTCCACACTCTTGATGCTCCAAACAATCTCCCTATCATCAAGCACGCTCGTGGAGCGGTAAGCGCTATGTCCCCTCATACGGGGACTGGCACTGATGACTACTATAGCCTCCCATCGAGCACGCCCAAGGGGAAGTTATGGGAGTGATTATGCTCCAGTCCATTCCACGTACCTTTGCGCTCACGCAGCATTCACAGGAACTTGACGCAGAGGATAAGGTAGTCCCTTCGCGTTTATTGGACATTTCGTACTTTCAAGGATATTGCGATGGCAAAATCACTTCCGAGTCCCGCAAGACCACGCTTGAAATACTGACTCTGGAGGAAGCTGAAACTCGGCGTCACGAGTACTTACAGAGACGAAAAGAGAGACAAGAAAGAATTGCCAGAGGGGAAGCAGAAGACGAGGATGAAGACGAGGAGGATGAAGAAGACGAAGTCTAGCAGGTCACTAGAAGTTCATGGGTCATCGCCCAACATTTGGCAATTACACGAGTGCGTGCGGAGGTGGAAAAGGCCTGGAGAGGCATCTCCGAGACCAATTGCCAAGACCAATTGCAAGGGGAAGAAGGGTACGATGAGAAGATACCGAATGATGTAGATTATGTCGGGCAGATGAAACAAGATTAGCTAGTGGCTAGATAGTCTGCGCAGTAGTGCACTCGGACTGTAACCACTCGTGTTCGCAGTAGCCTTGAGCACATGAGTCAATTGTGGTGTCAATGGCAGTGCGTGGCGCCCACAGCTTGTCTCATGCTTCTACATACTATCGATGGAGCGTTCTCGCAAAATCTTCCTAAAAATTGCATCTGCTTCATGCCAAGTCGTCGCTGCTGCGACCGAATATGCCAATTCTAGGGATTCAAATGTCGTCCCGCGCTGTCATTTTCAGTTGGAGGAGGATATGCGAAGAATTTGCGTGGCTTGCGAATCTCTCGCAGACATGCTGAACAGACCACCTCCCGACGAAGGTCCTGCGGTCGACATCCGAATACAGGATTGGCTCGACACGGACGAACCAGAAGAATGTGTACGCACACTAAGCCAGATGAAGAATACACTGCAGCAGCATGGTTTCTCGAGAGTGACTCGACTGTTCCAAAGAGGGCGAGGATCGACCGCCTCACAGAACAGAATCAAGGCAGTAGTCGATCTCTTTAATTCGACCAAAGGGTCTTTCCATTTCTTGTTCTCGACAGAGATCATGTGCGTTTCTTCATCTTCTGGATGCTCATTGCCTAAGAGAGCCTCGCAGAAATAACGAGAGGGGCATTCGAAAGCAGCAGGATGCACCTAAATCTCGAGACCGTGTTTTCCAAGAGTCCAACCACCTCGGGAAAAGCTTGCCGGGTCCTGTTCAAAGCGAGATCAAGTAAGCGTTGTACTGTTAGGAAAGGATATTCTCAACCAGAGTTCAGCACTGTTATGCCGCTGGATGCAAATGTCTACCACGGCCGTGCGGGGCACCTCATTCGAGTTGAAAGGCCCAGTAATGAACAAGACATCAGGTATGCCCTGTAATTCCACACAGAGACATCATCTAAGCTCTGCTTAGGTCTATGTTACCGGGGGAACTTCACAACCAGTATAGACAGAGGAGACACGAGATGAAGACCGACGAGCAACGGCGTGAGCAAGGTATTGATTGGTGACCTTCAATTGCACGCAAACATCTCAACAATTTCCTAGACAAGAAGCTTGACGAAGTTTTGAAGTGGCTAGATGGATTGCACTGTGCAGAAAAGCAAGATGTCACTTTGAAGCTTCGTCAAGAGGATACATGCAAATGGTTGTTCGACACAACTCAGTATAGGATGTGGAAGGATGGCAAGAATGGATCTTTGTGGCTGCGAGGCAAACGTGAAATCTTTGCAACTCAACTTACCATCTTTTACTGATGTGGTCGTATCATAGCTGGAGCGGGAAAATCTGTACTAGCGTATGTTGATATTTTGTGTATTCTCCTGGTGCTGACTCTGGCAGAAGGTCGTTTGTCATTGATTCCTTCAGGCGGGCCCTTGGAGACGGAGAAACCCTTGTATTTTTCTACTGCGATTTTCGCAACCAGCGCTCCACTAGCTCTGCGGAAGCAATGCGTTCCATCTTATCTCAGCTACTCCGCCAACTGCGTTCTATCGACCCCGGAGATGTATGTAATGACCTGATGAAGGCGAAGGAATGGGGTGGCGGGACACTTGGCGATGCAAAGGAGCTCGCTGAATTTATATCTCGTGCAGCTAATCTGTCGGCTCAGAAACCGCTGGTCGTCGTGGATGCTCTTGACGAATGCCAAGACGTTCAGTCCCTCATTCAGTCTCTCATGGTGTTCAGGTGCCATGTACGACTCTTCGTCACCAGTCGCCCCTGGCATACTATCATGGTTGAGCTCTCGGATTTTCCGTTCGTGTCGATGGAAGACATGGCAGACGAGTTATCAGCGGATATCGAGTTGCATGTCAACCGAGAATTGGATGCTCGCCAGCGGTTAAGAGAGCTGGACACCGGGTTCAAGAACGAGATTCGCACTGTCTTGTGTAAGAAGGCAGATGGCATGTAAGGAGTCCTGTCTTATATGCATGCATGGTGACTGACTAGATCTTTGCATCTCGAAGGTTTCGCTGGGTCCAGTGCTCGATCGACACGCTAGCCCGGTGCGTTACCAGGAAAGAAGTCCGGGATGCTCTTGACAGCCTACCTGTTGGGCTGGATGAGACATACGAGAGAATTCTCCGCGGGATTGATATGGATACTCTGGCGGGAAGACTAGTTCAACGGGCTTTAGTTTGGCTTGTGGCTGCGGTACGGCCTCTGCGATTGTCAGAAATTATGGCGGGGTTGTCGATCAACCTTCGGACGCGGGCACTGGATTCCGAGATTGGACCGATGCACCGTGGAGCATTGCTGGATGCATGTGGAAGCCTAGTGACTTACGTCGAAAAGACGGGAATTATCATCCTGTCTCACTTCAGTGTCAAGGTGAATAATGTAGTTGATTCAATGTTGTTTTACAGCTAACGCCTTGCAGGAATACATCATGGGCGAGTTTACGCGCACCAAACTACCGCGGTACCACATCAGCTCGAATCATGCGCACCTACTGTTATTGCGGTCATGCATGTGCTATATTTCTATATGCCTTAAGCTTGCGCAAGGACTGCGATCAGCCAAGATTCCGAGGTTCAGTAACACTGGCGCTTCCTCTCGACTCGGTCTAAGGGGACCACTACTCCATCCCAAATCACAGCCACTTCTCGATTACGCACTCGACGATGCTCTCGATCACTTCATGTACCTTGGGTCAACATTTAAATTCGCTTTGCAGGACGTGAAGGTGCTCGCAGAAGACATTGAACGACATTCCTGGATATGGGATCACGTGTGCATCCCTGGCAGATGGGAAGATTTCCGCGGGAACATAAGACCGCGCTGGCCGGAAGCACGACATGATCTCCTGCTCTATATTCTCATCGCTTTTGCCCCAAACTCATTGGTAACCTTGTTCTTTCATCGAGCCACACTCAAGCCTAAGGACGGCACGAATCCGCTGGTGTACGCCGCATACTTTAACAAGGAAGATCATGCTCGCACCCTGTTGTTGCATGGCGCTAGGTTAAATCATAGAGGCTGGGAGGCAGTTGAATATCGTCAGTCTTTGCCCATTGAAGTTGCTCGGCGAAATTGCTACTTCAGCTTGGTTACTCTCTTTGTGGAAGATGGAAGCACTATGCCCCCTCATACATTCAGAGAGTGGTTCCCATCATCCATTGCGAGGGTATTGGTACAAACTGATGAATTCGTTGAGAACATAGGTGATTACCTAGGTGAAGAGACCTTGCGAACAATAAAGACGTCAAACTATTCGTGGTTTTTTTCGTTCAGGGGTGCTACTGAAGAAGACCTTATTGCCATCATACGCCGATTTATTCAAGTTGTCGATGAACCTTCTACACTCAGAGCCATCAAAGAGGGTTTCCTTCATTTTGCCGTCGCAGAAGGCTACATTTCTGTTGCGCAACATCTCCTTATCCTTGGTACCCCTTTACCTTCCGATATACTTGTCAGGTTGCACCGGCTTCCCGGAAAATGGAAGACAGTGCCTATAATCCAATTTTTGGTAGGCATGGGGGCCGACGTCCTCGCACGTAACAGCTCTGGAGAGTCTATACTCCATGGTGTATTGTCACCTCAATTCGCGAACTCCTACATCGCCCATTTAGATGCCAGTGAGGATGATATCTTTGGGGCCATAAAACTCTTAATTGGCTATGGCTGTGATTATCTTGAAACCAACTACCATGGAAAATCCCCTCTCGAAATCGCTGTTGACCGTGGCTACATTTCTATAACACGATTTTTTATAACCCTCGGCGCTGCTCCCCCACCTGACCTGCTTGTTACCTGTGATCGTCAGTGGTTGCATTGTAGCACTGCACCCATGATCCGGCTCCTAGTCGAAAGTGGATGCAATGTTCCTGCAGATGATGATGACTCCCTCCTCCACAACACATTGCAGTCTTTGGATGACGACAGTGAAGCTTTGGAGGTGTTGAAGCTCCTGCTTAGTTACGGCTGTGATCCTCTTGTGGCCAACCGTCGGGGGAAAACTCCCCTCCAAATTGCTGTTGGACAAGGCCACATTTCTGTTGTGCGATATCTCCTTACTTTTGGCGCCCACGTCCCTCCCGACCTGCTTGTCACATTGGATTATGCGGGAAAGGGCTGGATAACAACACCGATGATCCACCTGCTGATGAAAAATGGAGCCAATTCTCTTGCGGAAACTAGCCGTGGAGACACACTCATCCACATCGTTTTAGGCTCGTACTCGTACTCGCACACAGATGATGAAGAGGCTTTGGAGGTAGTGAAAGTCCTGGTTGGCTATGGTTGTGACGCCCTCAAAGCCAACTATGATGGAAAGACTCCCCTTCACATCGCAGTCTCACGAAGCCGCATGTCCATTGCACGATACCTCGTCAATATGCTTCACCCTCTTCATCTGCCTGTCGTATTGCGCATTCCTGACATACCGAAGACAGCAGTCACAGTACGCATGGCACGCTTTCTAATCGAAAACAATATTCTGGCAGTGGATGCAGGCTCGGAAGATCTCGGACTCCACACCATGGAGTTCTGGCTCGATCATCATCAAGGTGACTGTGCAGCTTTGAAGGCCCTGAAATTTCTTATGGGTTATGGCTATGATCCTCTCAAAGCCGATTCTCACGGAAACACTCCTTTCAGCGTCGCAATTTCACGAGGCTACATTTCTGTTGCACAGTATCTTGTCACTCTTGGCACTCGTCCTGTTCCTGGGTTGCTTGCTACACTGACTCTTACATGGTCTTGGATTGGCAGTACAGCATCCGTGATACACTTTTTAGTCGACAATGGTGTCGATGTCACCATGCGTGCTGGAGGAGCTTCTCTGATACACACTGTGCTGCAGAGCGGCACGAACGATGCTGATGTACTAGAGTCAGTCAAACTTTTGGTTGACCATGGCTGTGATCCCTTTGAATCCTGTTTCTGCGGACACTACGACACTGCTTCTTATGTTGCTGTCCAACAAGGTCATTTTTCTACTGCACAATATCTCCTCTCCCTTGGTGTTCATCTTCCCCCTGATCTTCTTGACCTACGCTGCTGCAAACGCCCTAACTGTGGCATAAAATGGGTCAAAGCGAGCAAGATTCGCTTCCTGGTAGAAAATGGGGCCAACGCACTCTCGCGTGCTCAGAATGGGGACTCTTTGCTCCACATTCTCTTGTCGTCATCACAGTGCTCACCGTATGATACCCATGAATCCGCAAACAAACTCGTGAAACTCTTGGTTGATCATGGCTGTGATCCCCATGAGCCTGATTCTCGTGGAGACACCCCTCTTCGCATCGCTTTTAGACATGGAAATGTCCCAGTTGCGCGATATCTCTGCTGTGTTCTTGGTGTTCCACTCCCTCCTAACCCACTTGATGTTTTGAGCTGGGCACATAGGAAAACAATAGGTGTTCGCTTCTTGGTTGAAAACAGAGCCAATATACACCACCACACAAGTAAAGGAGACTCTGCACTGCACGTTGTGTTGCAGTCTTCTATTGACGACTATGATGTGTTCTATGCAGTGAAACTCCTGGTTAGCCATGGATGTGACCCGCTCCATACCAATTCTAGTGGAGAGTCGCCTATTCATGTCGCCGTGAAACATGACCGTCTTCGCACCGCAAGATACCTCCTATCTATTGGTGCTCATCTACCCCCTGACTTATTCATGAATCATGACTGGATGACAGTGCCAGTCATTCGGTTCGTGGTGGAAAATGGTGGTGATCCTCTCGCACATGGAAGCGACGGTAACTCCATGCTCCACATTGCATTGCGGTCCTCGTGTTCTGAAAAAGAAGCTTTTGGGGCACTGGCACTTCTGGTTGGCCACAGCTGCGATCCCCTTGGGGCTAATCATCGTGGGGAGACTCCCCTCCACATCGCTGTTGGGAAGAATCACATTTCTGTTGTGCGACATATCCTCGCCATGGATGGTCACCTCCCTCCTGACTTACTTGTTACATTGAATCCGAGTCATGATGCTCTGCCAGCACTTGGACTTGAATGTGGAATAGCAGCCTCAGTGTTCCACCTGCTAGTCGTGAAGGGAGCTAATGCTGTTGCACACACAAGTGATGGAGACTCTGTCCTCCACATTGCTTTGGAAAAACTACTATATGAGGACGATGATGCAGCGTTGCGGTTGGTGATACTCCTAATTGGCCGTGGCTGTGATCCTCTCGAAGTCAACCATCGCGGAAAAAGTCCTCTTTACATCGCTGTCGAGAAAGGGTTTACTTCCGTTGCACAATATCTCCTTACCTTTGGCGCTCGCCTCCCTCCCGACCTACTTACCACATTGGATCATGTCCAATGGACACGCATGACGACACCGATGATCGACCTCCTTGTCGAGAATGGAACCAATGTTCTTGCACATGCCAGCGACGGAGACTCTCTGCTCCACATCGCGTTACAGGCCTGCGCCTTTTCTTACGGCGACGACGATGTTTTGAGAAAAATCAAACTTTTGGTTAGACACGGCTGTGATCCGCTCGAAGCCAACCATCGGGGGAAAACACCTCTTCACATCGCTGTCGAGAGAGGCCTGATTTCTGTTGCATAATATTTCCTTACCCTTGGCCTTTGTCTTCCTTCTGATCTATTGGTTACATCAAATCGTTGGAGATTGGAGGACATACCAATGATCAGTCTCCTTGTCGAAAGTGGAGTCAATGTTCTTGCGCACACTAACAATGGAGACTCTTCCCTCCACGTCGCGTTGAGGTGCTGCTCCGGCGACAATGTTTTGGACATCGTCAAACTTCTGGTCAGACACGGCTGCGATCCGCTTGCAGCCAACCATCAGGGAAAGAGTCCTCTTCACATCGCCGTCCGGAGAGGCTTGATTTCCGTTGCACGATATCTCATTACCCTTGGTGCGCGTCTGCACCCTGATCTATTTGTCATGATGGACTCGGATGGTGCATGCTACTGGGAAATATCAATGATCGACTTTCTTGTCGAAAGTGGAGCCAATGTTCTTGCACATGCTGGCAATGGAGACGCTGTGCTCCACATCGTGTTGCGGTCCCACTTCTATAATTCCGACGACAAGGCCTTGCACATCGTCAAACTTCTGGTTAGACATGGCTGTGACCCGCTCGAAGCCAATCCTGGCGGAAAAACTCCCCTTCTCATCGCTGTGGAGCAAGGCTTGATTTCCGTTGCACGATACCTCTTTTCACTTGGTGCTCGTCTTCCCCCTGATCCACTTATCATGATGGATCGTGCATACTGCTGTGGAATACCAATGATCGACTTCCTCGTCAAAAATGGGGTCAGTGTTCTTGCACGTGACAGCGACGGAAACTCCTTGCTCCACATTGCGTTGCGTTCTTTCCACAGGCACGGCAGTTTTGGGGCCATCAAACATCTAGTTTGTCTTGGTTATAGTCCACTCGAAGCCAACTGTCGCGGGGAAGTTCCTCTTCATATTGCGGCTGCGCAGAACCTCCTTGTCGTTGCACGTTATCTTATTGACAAGGGAGCTAACGTCATGATGAAGGCATTGAACGGTGATACCGTACTGCATTTTGCAACAGCCGCTGTCCGAACAGACTACAACTTTTGGCATAAACATGATACTGTTCTTGAGGCAGTCAAACTTTTCGTAGAGCACTATGGTTTAGACCCCGCGGTGCCCAACGACGAGGGGAAAACACCGCTCCACAACGCTGTACGCTTTGGCCATATTGAGATTATCAAATACCTTCTCTCTCTCAACATCTTGTTTCCACCCGACATCCTCTCCACTGCGATACGGCGCGACTATACCTCTGACTCTCGCTATGGCCGCATCCTTGAGACACCCGATGCAGAATGGGACGTGGTGCTGCCAGTGACTCGGAAAGCTGTTGTCAAGCAAAGGGTCGACATGGTGAAATACCTACTTTCTGTGGCGTCGGTGCACAAACCTCCGCTCGAGGATCTCCTCTCGGCGGTGGCACTGGCCCCAGAGTCGGACCAAAGCAAGATGAGACGCGTGCTATCGGAACACTTCGCAGTTGTGGAGGATTCGCGAGCCCCGGCGTCCAAGTGAGCACTTCGACCCATCGTCCACGACTCCGAGGCACTTACTCCAGTCGGCAGGTGACGTCGAAGAGTGGTTGTCTTGTGTCGAAACCTTTGGCTCTCCACCTTGTAATTGTAATGTATGGGCTATGGTTTTCGCACTGCTGTATTTGGACTGATGTTGATTTCCTGTAGTGACTTTCTCCCTGTATAACAATATATTATGAACGGCGACGGATGAGAATCAAGAACTAGGTGACGAAGGGGGGGACTGGCCATGCAACGTCTTTTACTCTGGATCAATCCGACCTGTTGAGTTCGCAGACTTCTGATGAAACGATGGGACAGCGAAGGAGGCACTGCGAGGTAACGACGGGCGAGACGAAGAAGAACTAGTGACGTAAGCGAGCGGCAGCGCTTCAGCTCCCCGCCTCCATTGACCATTCCGACTCCTCGCAGCTCACTCTTTATGTAAAATGATATTGCAAACAGTGGCTTGTGCACCATTCATCAAATCAAGTTCTGTGTCGATATTCCGTGTACTCGCATCCCTATTGCCAGCTTCACCTTGTTTGCGGTTCACTTGGTTTGCGCGTTTTGTTTCGTTGGCGGGCGGATACGAATGTAATTACTTATAGGGTGGGCGGTAGGGACTCAATAAGCCTGTACTTGTGTCCACGTTGAAGTGCAAGCAAGGTTTTCGCCAACAATAAGTTGGCATTCCGAGTTATGAAATGCGAGTACAAACACAATATAGGTGCAGATCTAAGGTGTAGCAGCTTTCAGGCCTGCCAACATCTTCGAAAATGTGGAAGGCTTGATCGCGCGATGCACAGCCGAGATCACTAGTGGTGAGCCCATCGAGGAGCGCTGTCGCGAGTGCAAGGGGTCTACGAAGTTAAACACAACATCGTGCAGCGCTTGCCACAGCTCCTGCTCCAATTTCTCCAGCACTGATGCATTGACACCAACCTTCGGGGGATCCCACGGAAACATGATGCCATGCGTCCCAGGGAGGATGAAATCAGCGTCTAAATTTTTACCAAGCCAGCTGCAGCACCAACAACATTTCTGGCTGACAGCGATCACAGGGTTCGCCGCCTCCGCCACCTCGCTTGCATGTCAGTACTTGAAGTTCGAGGGAGTGAATACAACGCACTGGCTGGGCGATATGCTGCAGCATTGCTAGGTCCTCAAACACAACATCACGAGTATAACTGGTGGGCTCCATACCAGGACGATAATAACTCAAGAGTCCCATCAGAGTGGCTTCAGCATGGATGCAGCCAGAAAAGTTGCCTGGATGTCGACTTTGAATCAGCTCCAAGATGGTCTGACAATGGTTCTCCAGCATGTCAGGAAACCGGGAAAAGAACTCGTTACAGATTTCTTCCGGCGACAAGACTGAGGTTGGCGATGGGGGTACCTCTACGAGACCGACTTCAAGGTTTTTCAGGAGCTCAGGGAACAT
>JBBPMC010001023.1:0-14013 GCA_038090115.1 Strobilomyces echinocephalus
GTAGCCGCCCAGTCATGAATTTACTGTCTTCGCTCGCGTCCGTCACCTCAATTCTATGATTCCTGTCCAGCGAAGTCGGATATACGCTTGCCAGCTCCGATGAGCTGACCGAACGCGTTTCGATTCGACACGACATCTTCGATCATGCTCGCACCCTCCCCGTCAACCACGCCGCGTCCTTGTCCTCGGAGTTGACCCGATGCCTCGCCCAACCCGGACTCACACCCGCGCCCCGCCCACAAGTACCTCAACGTCGTGACGGACCCACCTCGATCAACTCTCGTCGTCGGCGTGTGCTGCTCGTCCACAGGTTGAGCACGCACGAGACGAACGGAGGGCGTACGCCTGACTTGTCGTTGACCATGCACGGGCGCACCAGGTCGAGGATGATACGCAAAAACGATGCTTGTTGGGTCTCGTGTGCCGTTGGAGAGTGTCCAGAAAGCAGGCCGTCTGGGAACGGGACACGTGAACGGCGGGCCATGCGGGTTTAGGAAGGGCGCACCTCGCGCGCCACGGGGGCATTGGAAGAGTCGAGGCCCGCCCCCGTCGAGTCAAAAATGAGGTCGGTCACTTCTTCGTCCTCGGCGAGGTTGCTGAGGGTACGACACGACTGTCCAGAGGATACCCATCGTCGACGAGCCTATGTTGGACTAATGGTCAGAACACAGATGCGTGCAGAGTGGCAACGGACATTCTCGGCAGTCCGAGATGGTTCATCACCGTTTAGAAGAATCATTTTACATAACAAGTTCTTCAGTATCTATCCTAAGAATACCCATCCGAATCTCTTGAGCACTCGCCGGTCTCAATGTCAATAAATCGTTGACGAGATTACACACGACATCGAGCACTGCGCAGATGACTCTTGAATATTTATTCCCCAATTTGAACATCTGGTATAATGCTCAGCTATCGGTGAGGTTCGTTCGGACGCATTGACAGACCGCTACACGTTCCAAGGGGCTTTTATGAACGAGATATCAATCGAATGCTGTCGGTGAGCTCGCGTTTACTCACGTAATTGCTTCTGTGACCCCAACGTTCTGCCTTTGACGTGGTCTCCGAACGAGGTTTAGAACTTGTTGCTGATACATGCCACAACGGTACGCGGACAAGCCAGTTCACGTCAACCTGGATGTGTTTGAGCCTTCTACACGTCAGTCGAATAACATCACATGCTGATCGCTAAAATCAAATGGACTTTTCGCGCAGTTCGTTCTCTGGATTCGCATCGTAGGGCGCTTGAATGTTTACCCACACAATTTGGTTGGGCAAATAGCACCTTGGATTGATCTTTGTGGATTCCCCCTTCGGCGCATAATGCATTGTTAGTCATCTGATTCGTTGATAGTTTATGTAACACTCGACAACAAAAAGTGGACATGATTGCCAAGTATGTACTGTTGGGTTTGAGCAGGGTGCACAGATGAGTCCACCCTATGCATATAATTATAACATTTGTGACAACCTGTCGGAGAAGTGAGAATCGCACGTACGTTCCAGCGATTACATAATATTGGTGCCAAATCCGGGCCCAATGATTTGCGGAGATTCAAACCAAACCTCATTGTCTGCGTCGTTCGTATTACCGACAGGGTGTGTTTCCCTGCTGAGGTTCGTATCCACCAAAAGACTTTCCATACTCCATGCAACTGATACCAATGTACTTAACAGAATGCTCTCCCAAATGTCGGACCTCAGGGTGATCCCCGGAAAGGGGAACCCTTTTATTTGTCTACCCAGAAATTCGTGTCCTATTCATAAACTCACCGTTGAGATTCTCTCATACCTGTTCGAGTGGGTGGCCCACCTGAACAACTCTTCCGGTGAACCAGGTCCAGACGAGATAACCGGTAAAGTCTATGTGGAGCAAAAGCCACAGCGTTGCCGGTGTCCTTGGTACCAGTACTGCGACGATAGCGACTGTGTATGTGGCTCAGAGGAGCCTCCCCCCTGGTTTCCTGTGTATCTTGTCTGCCATCACTGGTACGACATCGCAGTTTCGACCCCGTCCCTGTGGACGAACATCGTCGTCACTTCTCGGTTGCATCTCCCATTCTATCGCATCACGAAGCAACTGGAGCTAAGCAGAGATGTTCCCATTGACATCCGGATCGACTTGGATGGCCCCGAGGACCCGCCAGGACCCGTGGTTGATTCAATTTGCAGTCTGCTTGTTACAAAGGTTGATTATTGGCGCTCCCTCGAACTGCAGGTCTACTCCCGCGCAAAAATACTTCAAATTCATGATGCTATCTTCAAAACAGGAAAACAGATCAATGCAACCCGACTCAGGTCCATAGTACTGTATGCCTGTGGCGACGAACGGTCAACTCATGCACTGTCGAAGCTCTTTGAGCTTTTTGGTCGCTCAGCTCCTCATTTAAATACCATTTCATTGGGTGGTGTTGGACTCAATTGGAACCAAGACTGGACCTACTCCACATCTCATCTCACGACTCTCAAGATCACGACATCCACATTCCCATCCTGGGGTGAATTTGTAGCCATCCTGCATGGTACCCCGCGTCTCCAAGTACTCGTCTTGCACAATTATTGCACAGACCTTGTTGAACCTGCCTGGGTTGATCCACGACTGACTGGAGTGAATCCGGTTGAGCTCCTCGAGCTGAAAGAGATGGATATCACCCTGCCACACACAATTGTAATCCAGTTTCTGCACAAGTGCTACATTCCTTGCCTCAAAAAGCTGATGCTGTGCATTTGCCTCGGGAACAGTTTAGATAGACAAGCACAAGAGCTGGAAGCGGTCGTCGCGCAACTCGTTGCGCCTCTGCCACATGCTTGTAGGCCCAACTCCCCGGGTCCCTTCCGAGCTCCGCAGAGCTTGCTTGCTGGCCTGAAGCACCTCCACCTCCAGCACTACTATGGGGATATTAGCGCCGAACACATAAATACAATGTACCGCCACATGGACCAACTGACGTCGCTCTCGCTGGAAGTGAATGGGTTAACTGCGTTCGTCGATCCGTTGTTTACGCCAACAGGACGGATGGAGGACGTGAAGCTTCCGCGGTTGAAGTCCCTCGCGATCTCATGGAACTTGGATAGTATGGAAACGAGACAATTGGTTGCGCTCGCGTGGCATAGAAAGGACGTGGGCGCACCTCTGAGAGCGCTGAGTTTGACGAGGTGCGGAGTGATTTCTGGGGAGTGCTTGGCGTGGTGCGAGGATAATTTGGAAGCGTATCGTTTCAACCAATTATTAGTGTGAGGCGACGGCGGACGGGCATATATACGAATTAGTATTTGGTCGACCGTGACTGTCCACACTTTCCGTCATTCAACTGCATCTTGGTCGGTGGTGTTTTCCGTCCCCGGCGTGGTATTGGCTGCGCGTTTGACATATGATGGATTTACTCGGTGGCTGGCCTACCATGTGAGTATGTCGGCCTCAACTAGTGTAAAATATTTCACATCCTGAATTCATTCGTTCCCGACGCGCAACGTCCAGTCCAGACCACAAACTTCAGCCGGCGAAGCGCCACAGGCAAGTCATCCTCGTGCCGTGTGTTTCTTTGTAAACTGCTTTGTGCCACATGCGTTTTTGTTGGTGAAGTAGGCAGTCCACACTCCCGGACTGTGACACCTTCTGGCGATATAAACTGGGTGAGGATCCGCAGTCTTAAATCTTACGTGACTTCTAGAATACAACAGCACGACGTTTAGACGCATCAGCATGAATAAGCGAATGAAAATGGCGGGCCAAACGTCGATCTTTCAACGATTCAACCAAAGCGACCATCATACCAAAACCACAGAGTACGATCGAGCTAATTCACTCTCACGATTCGATTTCCGCTTTCAGAAGCAGAGCCAGACGGAACAGCTAACCTGCGACCCTCACATCGAGGCTTGAAGCCCGGATCCTTGCCAACGAGAACTTTGGGACGGGCCGGATCGCGAGCGGGACTGCTTCGCCACGGCGCCGTCAGGACGGATCAACGTACCATGTGTGCCGCCTAAAGTACCCTAGTCGCGCTGGCAGTTGGATATCCCCCCATGAGAAACGTGCAGCACCTCGTACGGTCTGTCGAGGTCGTCGTCAAGGAGCACGCGTGAACGACTCACATGGTGTCTGAGATCGCTGTACGCGATATACCAGATCGAGGGAGGCGAGGTCGCCACAACCTATTCCGACGCGTCACCCCCGCTCAGCGATAGCAAACTATCGACGACTGACCAGTTGCCTGTCGTCTGCGCGCGCACCGGAGGATCACGCCGTCTGCGTCGTCGGACATCCCAGCGGTGGGGGCCATGATTCTGTATATGCGCGCCATCGTCATAGAGAGCGTGAACCGGAGGTTTGCTCACGACGAATATCTCCAGGACGCACCCGCCCCAGCGAAGAAATGGCCGGCGGACCTTCAGTGACTGGTAAGCCGCCTCCACGCTCGATCCGCGTCACGCCCTTGCCCTTTCGCTCTATCACGAGCGGCCTGATGAGGTGCAACGACGGGGAGCGGGGATAGTCGGGCCACCAACGCCCTGCAGCTGGCGTGAGACGGGCGAACACGAATGATGTATGTAAAATGCGCGACTCACAGGACGGACATCCAAACGGAGTGACCCACGAGCGCTACTCTGCGCGTCGAAAAGTCGACGTCGACGCCGGTGCCCAGCCCTGCCCAGCCAAGAACGCAAACACGAGGCGCGCACACGTCGCCCATGACGTTGGCTCGGCGGTGGCACACGCCAAGTGGTAGGAGGCTCTTTGGCTCCCCGGGCGATGAGCAGACACCGCTGGTGGCACGGGTCGGTGTAGACCCGTACCCTGTACGGGTGCGGTGTCTAGTGCCCGACCCGTGGTGAGACCTGTGCGGCCGAACCTGGCGTGGGGATGTTCGAGTGGGCCGGCCCGAGTCCCGACGGGGCGTAGGAAGGTTGTCTACTTGTCAGGAGCGTCCAAGCTAGGCTGTTGATATTGGTAGGTCAATCGCGACGTACGATGCGATTTCAAATAGGTAGAACGAAATGGTACATGCAGTGCCGAATGGTATTCGGTAATGATGCGAACGCCGGTGATCTTCAGCGTGTTGACGTTTCCAGGTAGTAAAATGGAGATCCTGAATGGCAGAAGACAGGGTAGTTCTGGAGAATGGGCGGGACGACCGCGCAGACATGCGGGCACAGACGAAGACAAAAAAGGGCTGACAGAGACCATTTTCGGAAACAAAACTGGCTGGACGCTTGGTGCTCGGACAATGTTGTCGTCGGTCATGTCCGTAGAGGGCCCGGAGGTGGACCAATGAAGATGATGTCAGCTGCCAAAGCACGATATCGCAGTATCGTAACTTGCCAGTGGCCCGCCCCCGACGGGATCGGGGAACTGATTTGAAGGGACGACGGTATCTGGGGACGTCGCCACCGTCTAAGAACGTATGAAATGCAGCAACCACGCAGCTCGACGATCGCTCAAGTCAGTAGCACGCTCGATTTCGATGCCACGCCGCGCATCGAAGCACAACTAATCAGATCTCATCACGGATATGGCGACAAGGATGTTTGCGAATATACACCGTAGGGTCAGTGTGGTACGGATAGGTATGTCGTCATAGGTTCATCCAAGGATCCATCTCTACAGTATCTGGACCGTACGCACAGAATCCACCAGCTCGCTCAAAGGTGCTTCCTCCCGAACCCGGGCCATGATCAAGCTGTCCGTGGCGACCCGCCTGTATTGTTCGCGCGCCGACAGGGAAAGTAACAGACCACCAAATGGCTGCCGAAGCCGGACGAGCAACCGGAGCGCCCGCGTGGGCAGATCGAACAGCGCCTTGCCACGCGAAAAGTCCTGATCGATGAGGGGTCCGATCCAGGGATGGATCAGACACACATCACTCATCTCTGCAAGATCGGCCGTCGTTTTGATCTCGACGTCCCCGAGCATGGGTGTCGTCGCATGATACACACGGACATTGGATTCGGCATCGGATTGGGTAAGCTCACCGAGCTGGAAGAGGATTCCAGGGAGGCTCAGGTGACCGCCGACGAGCGACAGGCGTGGGCCATAGAGACGCTGGTACAGTTCGTCAATGAGGGAGAGGTCGGGGTTGGATGAACACAGTGATGAGACCATCTGGTCCATCTTGGATGTCTCGATTAGGGCCGGAAGATGCGGCGGTACGATCTCGTTATAAACCGTCAGGCTCGCAGGTAGGTAGCTGTGGTGAGTCCCCGAGTGTCCAGTCCATGCGAGAAGGGTGACCTCGGCCGATCGAGTCAAGATATACTCCAACAACCGGCTGATCGCCAAGGCTCCCTCCCCGTACATGACTGGGAGTGCGACATTGAAGATTCCGAAAAGCGAGTACGCCATATCTTCTTCGCGCTCTGTTTGTCGTCCAGATGCCAAATAGAGCTTCTCCCGAACTTTGTCTAAGCCTGGTTGGAGGGTGATTGATTGCTGCGTAGTAATGTTCGTTGCGAGCTCCATTTCTGCCAGGACAGCTGGTGACTCCTTGTGGTTGAAGATCCGAAGTCCTCGGTATGGCTTCCAGTCCTCGGTATAGAATTGGACAACCCTGGAAGCAACATATTCTTGGTAGGTCCATCCTCGAGTGTTCCAGATGCTCTTCCGGAGATGCTCAGCTTCTTCCGGCTCTGACGGGACACCGAGAAGATGGACAACAGTCAGAGACGAGCGTTGATACCACCGGAACATGGCGATGATGGATTCCTCCTGGACTCTCTTGTCGGCCTGGTTGACACAACACGTGTCGCTCCACGCCCACTTGTACCGAAGGGCGACCACCACCTTGCAGTAATTCCGCAGTTTGTCAAATGTTGGAGATGATGGGAGACTGTAGACCGAGTCGTTTTCGATTCGCTGGAATGTGGGCTCGTCCGGTTGCCACTTGTGCGAAAACATCACATAGCGATAGAACTCTGTCACCTCTTTTCGAATACGAGAACGGTCGAGGGCAGTTGTCATTGACGAACGGAGCTCGTCATAGATGGGCAGCTCCTTGAAAGCTGTAGCCTGCCGCTTCTTGTCGTATAGACGACCGGTGTCAGTGTCGATGAGCACTGTCGGCAAGGGGCGGACGGCTTCCGCAATCTCCTTTTGAATCACGGACGTCACATCGATGAACCGATGTCGAAGTCCTATTTGTATCATTTCAGTTAGGCTGAATGCCGAGAGAGAGAGAAACTTACCAGTTATTCTCTCATCGCGCGATCCGGAGATTACTGAGAGCATCACCTTGAATGCTTCGAATGCCTCACTGTAGCGGCACAAGCCATGCAATGCACCATGCTTTTCTTCGTAGCTTTTGTATGACGAAGGGTCGAGCTCGATTAGCTGATGCAATGGATCAGCGACCTGTGTTTGACATGGCAGGCAACGTGACCCAAACCTCATTGCTGCGCTTAAGAAGGATTTCGTAAATATTTGTCGGGTCAAGTGATATCGCGAGCGAGTAATGTTGTATCGCCGCTTGGTGCTTCTTGTCGTCTCTTGCCGCGTCAGCGAAGTTCACCAGTTTTTCGACGCAGCGTGCTTGAAATTCTGATCAAGAGGGATAACTCAGTTTACTCGTGATGCCACTGAAGCCACATACCACGCTCCCACCGCGTTCGCTCCTCGCTGGCATCGGTGTCTAGTAGATCATTTAGCATCTGTCGGAAAATCTCTACGGACTCTGAGATGCGACCGAGCCCTTCGAGGGCGTTGCAGATAGTACGGTAAACGGCAAATCTTGACGCCTTGAACTGAACCGATCGTCAGTGTCCATGCCCAGTCAGTCGCGACGAGTATACCTCGACACTAGCTTGCAGCGCTTCATGCGCTGAACAATTGGTCAAAGCCGCGCTCGCCCATTTTGCAAGTACAGTGGACGGATTCGAAGGTCCGAGCGACAGCGCAGCCGCGTAAGCCGTGACAGCCCCCTCCCGTTTCCCGGAGTTTGACGCATCATCGCCATTTTTTTCGAGAGTCTCGCTGCATTTGCTCACAGATTCTGATAGACGACATTAGACTCTTATCCGATCCGTACGAGAGACTTACCGGTCAGCCAGTCAGAGAGGAGTTTGTCACCCTTTAGGTACTCGCCCGCAGTGTTTCCTATCTTGAGAAGAAGTTTTGCCACGTCGAACGTCCTACCCTGAGCATACAGGGCTTCACATTGACACTTCTGTTTGTGCGCGTCGACCACGGATTGAAGTTCCTCGTTGGTTCGTTTCAGCTGAACAATTTCGTCGTCTAACGGACACGGTCATTGACGAAGTGTGAGCGACTGCGGCAAGAGCTTACATAGGAATGCCTGTTGCTCCTCAACTGCAATTCGCGCAGAACTCTTCCACTGCTCGAATTGGGACTGCAGTTCCTCGGTTTCCTTCTCGTGCCTTTCATGGTTCTCTGAGATCTGCCTGGATGACATAGCCAAGTCACTGCGAAGCTTTTCGTTGGATTGCCTAAGTTGCATGATTTCGTCATCTAACGAACACAGCCATCAACGGAGCGCGAGTGACCGCGGCCATGGACGTACTGGCTTTCATTTTCCGTTCTTTAAGCTGCGTGATTTCACCATCTAGCAGACGTGATCATCGAGGGGGCGAGCGACTGCAGCGATGAACGTACCTGCTTTCGTTTGCCATGACCGAACTGACTCTGTATATGCCTTTTGCTCGTCAACTGCACGTCGAGATTGAGTAAGCTCGCGGCGAAGCTTCTCGATCGCTTCTTTAAGCTGCCTGTTTTCCTCGACTGACGGACACGGTCAACGACGGAGTACGAGGAGCGACAGCAACGAACGTACATAGCAACTCGTTTTCCTCCCCGGGGGTACGTTGAGCATTTGCGAGTTCGTGACGTTGTTCGATAATGTCTTCTGGAAGTGCACTGCAGTCGCCTTATGGGTCATGAATGATGTGATGTACGAACGAGAGAGAGTTTGACGTGCCTTTTTCCTCTTGAGCATGAAAAGACCTGTTGTCCGTCTCTTCGTGCACCTTGTTCTTCAATTCAGACGTACGAACACTGGTCTTTTCCATGTCCCGCCGCGTCTACGAGAAAGCAGTTCACCATCGAGTCAAAGACCACCGGACGAACCAGAGTATACTCACATAGGACCGGGGAAGTATATCCACCAGGTTGCGTATGATAACTTCCCGGCTTCCCGCATTGGCCGCGAGGTCATGGCCATCCGAGATAGCCAGAGAATAGACGTCGTCGTTGAGCTGAACGACGGATCCGATTTGCTGTTGTGTAGTGGTGTCCCACAACGAGACTGACGAACCCGCCGAGGCAGCGACGAAAGCGCCGCTGCTCGCGACAGCGATGCACCAAGCACAGTTGGTCCTATGAATGGCCCATCTCGCGAGCGTCGACCCAGTCAAGGTGTCGAGTGAGTGAATGTCGCCGTCGTGAGACAAGGCGAAGAGCCGGACACCGTCGCCTGACCAGGCGAGGGAGTTGTTATAAGGTGAGTTGACTCGGATTGCGAGGTCGAAAAGGCGGCGGCCCTCTTTGTCGTAGACACGAACAGAGTCACGCTTCCAGGTGGCGGTGGCGACGAGACGTCCGTCGGGCGAAAACTTTGCAGCGGCAACGTCGTGTCCGTGTTCCCGGGGTCCGAAGAGCCGGTCGCCACTTGACAGCAACCAGACGGAGACGGTCTTGTCGTTCGATCCGCTCGCGATTCGGGTCGCGTCCGGCGAGACGTCCACTGCCCACACCGCTCCGAGGTGTCCTCGGATCTCTTGTGCCTTCTCCCGCGTCTCCGCGTTCCACACTTGTACCGTGCCACTCTTCGTCCCGCTTACTATCCATCTGCCATCGCGTGACACCGCGACGGAGGAGACCCCACCCCCCGCATCCATCGGCGCACCCACTTCGCTGCCATCGGCCGCCCGCCAACATCGAATCTTCCCATCCCTGCCTCCACTCACGACGTGTTCCTCGTCGAGGAATGCAAGGCAATACACGGCATCTGGAGACTGGATGACGACTGGCTTGCTTTTCCTTCGGCGAACGGCGCTAGAAGAGGAACCATGTCCCCTCGACCCTTGGGTGCTTGTCGTGATCCACGAGGAAGGTCCATCCTTCGTCACCGTCGGCTCTTGCGTTCGCGTCAAGTATGGTCAATTCGATCATCCCGTTGGATGCTCACCGTCTTTCCGCTGCAGACGGCGCTTGCTGGAAAACATGTCTGGTGGAGGCAGTGTCAGGACAGTGCAAGGATAAACGCGCGGGCGTCCGTTCCGGTCGCCTTACGTCCACGTGCCCTCTTATCGATTCATACACTGCAGAACCGCCTCGTGTCACGGCGCTTGTGTTCCCTAGTTCATCCTTGACCTACGGTCAGGATCGGTTCAACCTTCGATGCAGAAGATCGTGGTCGAGACAACTAGCCCAGTCATGAATTTACAGTCTTCACTCGCGTCCGTCACCTCGACATCTCCAATCACGCTCATACCTTCCCCGTCAACCATACCGTCCTTGTCCTCGGAGTTGATCTGATGCCTCGCACTTGCAAACCTCGCCCAACCCGGACTCACACCCACGCCCCGCCAGCGAGTACCTCAACGTCGTGACGGACCCACCTCGATCAACTCTTGTCGTCGACGTGGGCTGCTCGTCCACAGGTTGAGCACGCACGAGACGAACGGAGTGCGTACGCCCGATTTGCCGTTTACCATGCACGGGTGCACCAGGTCGAGGGTGATACGCAAAAACGATGCTTGTTGGGCCTCGTGTGCCGTTGGAGAGTGTGTCCAGAAAGTAGGCCGTCTTGAAACGGGACACGTGAGCGACGGGCCATGTGGATTTGGGGAGGACGCACCTCGCGCGCCACTGGGGCGTTGGAAGAGTCGAGGTCCTGCCCCGTTGAGTCAAAAATGAGGTCGGTGACTTCTTCGTCCTCGGTGAGGTTGCTGAGGATATGAAACGACTGTCCCGAGGATACCCATCGTCGACGAGCCAATATTAGAGTAATGGCCAGAGCGCAGATGCGTGCAGGGTAGCAACGGACATTCTCAGCAGTCCGAGATGATTCATCACCATTTAAAAGAATCGTTTTACATAACAAGCTCTTGAGTATCCATCCTAAGAATGCCCATCCGAATCTCTTGAGCACTGAGTCGCCGGTCTCAAAGTCAAGAAATCGTTGACGAGATTGCACACGACATCGAGCACTGCGCAGATGGCTCTTGAATATTTGTCCTCCATTTTGAACATCTGGTATAATGCGAGCGGCCCGGCTCAACTATCGGTGAGGTTCGTTCAAATGCATTGACAGACCGCTACACGTCCCCAGACACTTTTATGAACGAGATATCAATCGAATGTTGTCAGTGAGCCCGCGTCTACTCAAGTAATTGCTTCTGTGACCCCAACGTTCTGCCTTTGACGTGGTCTCTGAACGAGGTCTGGAACTGGTTGCTGATACACGCCGCAACGGTACGTGGACAAGCAAGTTCGCGTCGACTTGGATGTGTTTGAGCCTTCTACAAGTCAGTTGAATAACATCACATGCTGATCGCTAAAATCAAATGGACTTACGCACAGTTCGTCGATTTTTCCCTGGATTCGCATCGTAGGGTGCTTGAATGCTCCCCACACGATTTGGTTGGGCAAACAGCGCCTTGTATCGATCTTTGCGAATCCTCCCTTCGGCGCCTTGCGAGTCATCTGATTCGTTGGTGGTTTAACGCTCTATAACAAAAAGTGGTGATAGAGGACATGATCGCCAAGTATGTGCTCTGTTAGATTTGATCAGGGCGCACAGACGAGTCCCCACCATGGCCACGCCGTGGTGTCGTTTGACCAGCTCGACGTCTTTTGTCCTCTGTCTATGATCCGAAAAGGACCGAGTATGGATCGAACAACGAGGCAAGCGAAATAAACGATGCGGCGGCGAGAAGGACATTTGACGCGTTCAACTGTCCAAAGTGAACACCACTCAGGGACAGACAGACGAAGAGCGGGCTCGACAACCCGAAGACGTACGCCGAGATTCGATTGCTGTCATCGTGCAACAATGCGCGAGTCGATTTCGATTTCGATCTCGAGTCGTCTTCGTTCAGGCCGAACGTGCGGGTAACGAAGACCTCGCACCGCACGTCAAGGTCGTGGCTTTTGTTCACCTCGTCCATCGCGTCGGCGGATGGATCGCTGTCTGCGTGGTTGGATCGTCGTCGCGATCCAAGTGGTTGATCGTGGACAGATCCTCGTCGCGAGCGGGTTACCCGCGACGTCGTTTATAATCGGATAGACCACGGGTGCGCCATGGTGCACCGTGCGGGTTTCCGGACGCACACGGGGTAAGCCCATCGACGAGCTGCGATTTATTGTATCTCACCGGCAGACGCGACACAAAAGGTCACGTCTTGGCATGTTTCCACGCGCCGTGTCCGATGCGATACTCGAGGTTGGTACACACCCGGCCGATTGCGTCAACGGTACGCCATTCGTGACGCTGTCCACCAACGGCATCTGACGCCATCCCCTCAGGCTCTTCCGGGTTGAAAGGCGTGCGTGAGGCATACGCGCGAGGCAAAGCATCAGATGCGTGGCGAGAAGTTTCCGGCAGAAACGGTCCATTTCGGAAGTGGTATCAACGCTTCCCTAGGAAGCTTGCCATCAGATCGTTCGTTTCCATGCATTCTTTGGCGGACGGTGATGTCGGGTTTCGACGCCCAGAAATCCGGTATGATGAATTGGCCTCTGGAAACAACGGAGGGAAGCAGTTGAGCTTTCGACTTTCGCGATGGACATGGCTCAGCGGCGCAATGTGGTCGAGTATCTCAGGATGTTCGTTGAAACATAAACACTGCTTTCATGGGCAGCACCACTGTTAAGTCAGTATCACCAGCGTATGCAGAATAGCAGACAGAAACAGCACGGTCACCCTATGCATGTAATTATAGCGTTTGTGGCGGCCTGTTGGGGAAGTGAGAATCGTACGTTCCAACTTGAACGAGACTTGAGATCAACTTGAGATTGGCCCATTTCAAGAGTGACTTAGCCTGGGGAAACCGCCGGCTGGAGCTGCGGAGATTCAAACCTCGTAAACCTCCTCATTGTCTTCGTCGTTCTACCACTCAGCACGAGGAGACAGGGTGCATTTCCCTGCTGAGGTTCGTATCCACCAAAATACTTTCTCTACTCCATGCAACTGATACCAATGGACTTAACAGGATGCTCTCCCAAATGTCGAACCTCAGGGTGATCCCCAGAAAGGGGAACCCTTTTATTTGTCCACCCAGGAATTCGTGTCCTATTCATAAACTCACCATTGAGGTTCTCTCATACCTGTTCGAGTGGGTGGTCCACCTGAACCTGAACAACTCTTCCGGTGAACCCGATACAGACGGGATAACCGGTAAAGTCTACGCAGAGCAAAAGCCACGGCGTTGCTGGTGTCCTTGGTACCAGTACTACGGTGATAGCGACTGCGTATGTGGCTCAGAAGAGCCTCCCCCCTGGTTTCCCGTGTATCTTGTCTGCCGTCACTGGTACGACGTCGCAACTTCGACCCCGTCCCTGTGGACGAATATCGTCGTCACTTCTCGCTCGCGCCCTCCATTCCATCGCATCACGAAGCAACTGGAGCTGAGCAAAGATGTTCCCATTGACATCCGGATTAACTTGGACGACCACGAGGACCCGCCAAGACCTGTGGTTGATTCAATTTGCAGTCTGCTTGTTCCAAAGGTTGATCATTGGCGCTCCCTCGAACTGCGGGTCTCCTCCAGCGAAAATATACTTCAAATCCACGACGCTATCTTCAAAACCGGAAAACAGATCGATGCAACCCAACTCAGGTCCTTGGTACTGTGTGCATGTGGCGACGAAAGCTCAACTCATGAGCTGTCGAAGCTCTTTGTGCTTTTTGGTCGCTCAGCTCCTCATCTAAATGCCATTTCATTGAATGGTGTTGGAGTCAATTGGAACCAAGACTGGATCTGCTCCACATCTCATCTCATGACTCTCAAGATCACGGCATCCGCATCCCTATCCTGGGGTGAACTTGTGGCCATCCTGCG
>JBBPMC010001024.1:0-14006 GCA_038090115.1 Strobilomyces echinocephalus
CGAGTACATCGCTGGGATGTCGCACATGAAAAACCTCCGCAAGCTCTACTTTTCACGAAGTGTCGTGGACGCAGAACACTTCAATGCGATTGCATCTCTCCCGTCGCTCGAGGAACTTTCGTTCGATTGCTGTAGATTTCCTCAAGAAGAGTCGGGCGTTGATCTGGTGCCCAGGTTCAAGGTCAAGGTTGATTGCCTTCGGGTGGACACAGTATTACCACTTGCCATCGACGGCCTGCACCTCCGCGCACTTCACATAAACTACGACCTTTTCATCCGCTTTCCGATCATTTGGCAGTCATTTTCCGCTCTCAAAGAACTTCGCATCCACCGCTACAACCTAGTACGTCCCGTCGAGTGTATGGACCGGCTGCACACGATTCTGGCTCAAGCCCCCCATTCTCTCGAAGCATTGGATCTTCCGCTCGAGGTCGAGTTCCAGATGGTCGAAGAAGTGGTCCAGATCGTGTTCATTGATCCTGCATGGGAGCGTTTGGCTCTCCTTCGCTTGCTCACTTTGAGGGTGGTGAACATGGGTAGGGATGGACTACCACTCGCAGTCGTGAGTCGGTCGATATCGTCGAGGGTCTGATAGTTGCCTCATCCATACCTCAGGCCCTCTCAGCCTTGGAGGGCACCGACTTCTTGCCTAATCTACAGTCACTTACGCTGACCGATGACACGCACTACGCCAACGGAGAGACCCCACCCGTAGAGATTCGACGTATCATTCATGAGCACCTGGGTCCCGCCTCGCGGCTCAACTACATTTGTCTTCGCTGGACAGCTCTCCGTTTAGTCGACGGGGAGTGGTCTCTGGTATCTGCAGGTACGGCCGGGACGTTGACTATGACTGCGCTCGCATGACGAGTGGAGTGCGCTAGGTTCGCCTCAGTGGGTCACCTGTTTGTATGCACCTTCCTGAATATCGGTTTCAGGTCCTTGATTCGTCCTTGATTCGTGCTTTGTTCACCTTGATTCCCTTGACCCCGAGAATCATGAATATATCAATATGTCGAATTGATAATACGTCATGAAACGCGTGCTCGGGCGCGGATATTGCGCTGTGTCCGAATGGCTTATGTTGCATGTACCCGACCCGCATAGAGAACATGACAGCTCGACCAGACAGCTCACGTGAACCCAACGACGAAACGCATTAAGTGTTACATACAACTGACGGGTAATGATCTACAAAGGGCTATAGATAATTTGTATGCCTTCCCTCAAGTTCTTGTACAGTGGGACCCGCTAGCGAACTCGCATCAACTCGGCAGGAACCTCGAGTCATTTTTCCACCATCATCTTCAATAGACGAGCAGTCAGCGACAGAAAACCCAACGTTTGAACATGTTTAAACGTACATCCGATTTCACGTCAACCTCCGAGTCGAAATCCGTTCCAATCCTCCACGACTGCCCGTCCACGATTTTGCCCATGTGCGTCTCGCCAAACGGCATGCCCTTCCGCCGAAGCCCAAGAAGCACCTTGACGAACGGCAACTGGGTGCGCTGAAACGTACACTGCGTTTGGTTGGCAAGGGAGCCGCGACGATGATCGGGCTTGATGAACCCGTCGCACTCGATGGTCATGTGCTCGTCCTCCATGTCTGGCGTGTATACGCAAAGGAACCGGCATAACCGGATGTACGCAGCATGATCGCTCAGATAGAGCTGTCCCGCGAATATATTGAGCTGGCTCATGAGCGCTTCAGGGGGCGTCCAGGCATCGGGGACCTCAGGGATGCTGTACAGGGTTAGATTATCGGTCGGCGTCATAGACTTGGTCGTTCGCGGCGTGTACAAGTGGAGATGGACTTTCTCGCTGGAGCGGATGGATGGCAACAAGTGATTGACTTCGTAGGGGCTGAGAATGACCAACACCTGCCTGGCTGCCGTTTGACTAGAAACGATCCACTGTACGGGCCGTAAAAAGTCGTCCATTTTAGACACCACGCCACCTTCAGAGACGATCGTGCGACAGAAATCTTCCGTGGCCAAGACCAAGCGACTCCAAACCCGCGGCTCTTTCGTGATTGCGGATGTGTGCTTAAGGGTAGTGAAGACTGGGTGGAAAGCGGTAGACCGGTCTGGAACGATACCAGTCTTCACGAATTGGGTGACCTCTTTCGAGACCGAATGCTTCGCCGGCGATACCTGGACTGGTCGCTCGACTTCTCTTTCACGTTCGACTTCGTGTATAATCTCCCGCTCTTGTTCTTCGTTCATCCTTCCATCCCGAAGAGTGACCCCAAGCTCTGAACACCGTTTTTGAATCGCTGGCACCGTGACTTTCATGGTGTTCGACGAGTCCTGGGGCGCGTACAGCTCCTCGAGCGACTTCACCTCGGGTTGCAGCCATTCGCGGGACACGTCCTCGGCCGTAAGCTCATTCGCACACAACCTGGACCAAGCTGCGTACCGAGCTTGATGATCCATCCCTTGTTGTGCCCATTGCGGCGCCCGCTGCTTAATATCGTTGCACGTCTCACATATCGCCCAATGTAAGATGTCCTGTGTGTCGACGACGCTAGAAGGGCCTTTACCGGCCAGGGTGCGGATGCGGCAATCGATCTCGAGGGGCGCAAAAAATACGAGCGAATGGCCACTACCTAGTTTTCGCATCCGCATGCAGCCTACGAGCGATAAATTGTCAGTTTCTTGTGTCGCAAGGGTGTCAACTACGTATACCTTGAGCCAAACGATCTTTCGTGACTTTCGGACCTAGCGTGACGGCGGCACGGAATCCGCTCGGGAACTTGATGTCCGTCCCGCGGGTGTGAGCATCGTCGAGGTATACAACACATCGGTCCAACTGTTGTGCGAATGGTGACGATAACAGAAGCTGAGTGCTCCCATCTCGCGTGAGGACCGCCAGCTCGTCGTCCTCGTTGAAGTAGATAGCCGCGGATGCGTTCGCACAGACAGACAACCATGCCTCTGCCAGTTTGTGGTTTTGCAAATCGAGCATTTGCGCGCCGACGTCCAGCAGAACACGGATCTCGGGCTGTTGGGCCACCAAGATATCAAGAAACTCGACAGTGGTTCGCCGCTGAGTGCAGATGTAGTGATCATTCTCCGGCTGTAAAAGATAGGATAAGACCTTCGCGTTAGTCCCCAGCTGATGATCTGGGTCACGCTGGGTAGTGTGGAGCGGTAGCAGATATCGACCATCGTTAGTTCCAGAGAAGCCTAAGGCACAGCTGAGTTCACAGCGATCAGAAAAAGTGGTCATAACTCACCAGTCAGCAGACGTTCTTTTTTCTCTGCCAGGTCCCACCCAGAACAAGCCAGTTTAGATGGAAACACCTTGGCTTCCTTTGGGAACACGACTCTCTCGAGGAAAAAGTCGACGGTGGCGTGATTTCGAGAGAATAGAGGGACGAGGTGGGTTTTCCATTGCTCCGATGACTTCAGGTTGATGCCAGCATAGCTCCGAAGCGAATTTGGTGCAGAGGGCAACTCGCGAACCCACTTGTCATAGTTGAGCGACGGGTCATCCTGCTTCAGCAACAATTCGAATGAGACCTTGAGCTGCTCCTCGGTCAGTCCACCATAATAGTACGAAAGACACGTCAGGACGATCGCGACATCTGGGTGTCCGAACTCGGCTTTTGGCGCTGGTACATCCTTTGCGCGGTACGGAACCGCAAGCATGGTGCGCTGTGGTGCGAGCCCGTAGTCGACACGCCATCGTTGATCCCTAAAAGCGAACAGAAGAATACCCGTTGCCAGGAGACCACGAAGCAGAAGGAGGGCACCCCAAAGGGTGCTCCCTCGAGTGTACTCTTGGACGACCTTCACGATCGACGACGGTACATCATTGGTCGTTATAAAACAGAGAATCGCATTGCTGACTTCAGATTGCGAGCCAAGTTGCTGGAAATTTACAATTTTGCCATTGATCGCGTCGCCTGCTATCAGAGATATTAGTGTCTCAGCAGTGTCAGAATGTATGTGCGGGAATGATCCGTGTGGACCTTCTTGGTAATCGATTCCTGCCTTGAAAGTCGGAGGTGCCGCGTACTTCTTGATAACTCCAAGGACTTTTTGAGTCATCGTCCACCGCTCTGGAAAGCCTTCCATGGGTTGTTGAAACCCGATCGTATATACCAACTGGTACCGGACGTGGAGGATCTCGTCGCTCTCATCTAGGATATCGCGTGCTTTCAAGTGCAGCCATCGCTGTAAATCCAACAACGGCCCAGCGACTTTCTTGTGTTTACACAGTTGCTTCTCGACCGTCACCAACTTGAGAGAGAGGACGTGATCTGGCTGAACAACCATAACGCCACGCTTCTCCATGCAGTCCTCCATAAGCGACCGTAAAGCACAGATCTGGTCGGGCCCGAGTCGGAACGATCGCGAAAATGGAAGATAATAGATTTGGCGGTTGGTGAGGCCACCAAGGCGCTCGACGAGGATATGGAACATCTGGGTGGCCAAGGCTTTGGGGACAATGACCCGAACGAGTTGATTGCAGTCCGCCAGCCGAACGACCGAAATTGGGACGATCACCGAAGACTTTCCTTCCCCCATATTAAGTTGCATCACGGTGTTTTCTCCCGAGCCCGGTGACACCATCTCATTGGCGACATCGACCTGAACACGCCGGATAAAGAAATCGCCCTGTAACTGAGTGTACGACCGATATCAGCGGGGGAAAAGCACCAACATGAATAAAACGCACCTGGATCAAAACCCAGTCTGGTTTGGCTTCAGGATCCCACCCGTCACAACCCCCATTCTCGAGCTCCTTATAAAAGTCTTCTTTCTGGCCGCTGACAGCAAAACGGAGCAATCTTCGAGCACGTTGGAATTCGAGCAGACGCAAGGCCAATTGAACGAGGTACCTTTTCCACTCTCCGTTGATTGGCGAGGTTGATGTGATGAATCGAAAGAGCGCCTCGGTCGTAATGCGGGGCCACTGACCAGACTGCTCGAGAGCCTGGTCGCTCTCGGTGGTCGGGCTGAGGGTTTTCTTGGCATGCACCAGACCATCGGCGAAGCTGTCTTTGCTGAACTTCAGGTAATCGACGAGCAGACCAACAACATCGCTGGAAAGTGGTTCCATGGCTACGTCCGCTGCTGGCGCCCGAGAGATGTTGTTTGCACTGGCCTCAAGATCGGACCCATATTGTTTTGCAATGGCGTTAAGATCGGGCCCATATTGTTGTCGAAACACGTCCATCTTTTCTTGCATCGTTGTGACCAAAGAAGACAACCTGTCAAGACCAGACGTAGATGATGGTGCCTCATCTGCAGTGAAACCAGGAAACCGGTTGCGGGGTGGGAGTAGCGGCGGTGGCCGGGTGGACACAAGACGGGCAAGTGTCAGCGGCGTCCGTTCAGAGCGAGCGTTGAGGTTGGAATCGAACGTGTACTTTATTTGGGGTTCAGAACCTCCATCAAGGTTACAGAGCATATTTTGAACACGAGTAACGTGATCCCGGAACTCGTTGTTCTGAGAACAACTCTGGAAAAGCCGACGAATTTGGAGATCCAAGTTCGACCTGTCATATTCATCGGACGCACCACTGCCAGTATCGGTCGGCCACGCGTCGACCACTTGACCAGCAATCCTATCGGCGTCTGTTTTTAATCGGGTCTGGTACAACTTGCGTTGACGGTCCCACAAGGCCCGGAGTGACTCACCTGGCCTTGCAGGAATGGAGCTCTCCGGGCTGAGAGTGAAATCGCGTGCTGAACGGGTGACATAACCTTGCACGGTCGAATGATCGGGCTGGTATCCGTCGTGGAGGTTGTATTCAGAGTGGGGCGGTGGACTCTCGTCCCGAAACGCTGGGTGCACTGCAAACGCGATGAAAGTTGACGCAAGGCTGCTGAAGTCCTCTGACTGGAATGCCATGCTCGGAAGCGAAAAAAGCAGCTTAAAACGGACATCCTCTTTCGTGCTTTGCCGGAGAACGTTGTACGCTGCGATCCATATGGTTGAAAGCGAGGGGTTTAGCCACGACTTGGTGTATGAGAACGACACAGGTATCTCGCGGCTCAGCAGAACCGTCCACGATTCGACGAGGCCAACCAAATCGGGGACAGTGATCGCGATCGGATCTAACGACCAATGAAAGATCGCTGTGGCTGCGTTGCACACCCGCCTTTCGGGCGAGTCGGAGGGTATAAGGTCGCGGCGGGAATCATAGGCGGTGCTGCAGTCTGGTTGTTCCGGGTCTTCAGAGGGCAGCAGATGACTAGCCCGTAGTCGGCTTCGCGTGAAGAGCTTCTCGTCGTGTGATGGGAACTTCAGCAAATCAGCCTCCCAGCTGTCATGAAAGAACCGCAGCTTCTCGACATGCTCCCTGATCTCCTTAGCGGCAAGATAGAGATGCTGGCTTTGGGAGCGTACGGGCAGGTCGAGCCAAGGGATGGACTGCATATTCCTGTAGCGCGACCGCAGCGCACATTTCGGGCACAGGGATGCGATCAAACGCAGGAGTTCTGCGTCACGTCGGCCAAACTTCATGATAGATCGCGAACCGGCTGATCGGAGAAGACCTAATGCTTCCTCCGTTCCAGACCTGCCAGTTAGTGGATCATTACTACATCCGCTGCTGGTCAGCGCGTGGAGGTAAGCGCAGAATAGCTTGTTCGTCAGGCTAACATTGCCCGTCAAACATCCGAGATGAGGATCCACCCGATACATCTGGTAGGTGACCCGCTGAAGGGTAGGGACGCTAGTAATGATCTTGACGCGCACATGGTGACCATCCACGCCGAACGTAACTTCGCCCTCGGGAATGAGGACACATCGTGGGACCAGCTCGCCAGTATCAACGTCGTCTCGGACCTTTGGGCGAAGAACGAGCTGGTTAACCAACCCGAACAGCGTTCCAATGGACTGGTTCTCGTCGTAGACCATGTCTCGAATATCGTGAGATTGGAGGTTCCCAGAGTCGTTAACGAAAAATGATAGACCGTAGCGGGGTAACACAACGCGCAGCTGTGATGGTTGATGTTCGATTTGGGACACAGTAACGATTATGTTCTGCGGGGATTCGAGTGGGACTAGCAGATGTGATGCCATGAGCCAAGATTGGCTTCGGATGTCTACAAGAAGATCATTGCCTTTTCGCATCCGATACTGTCCGGGCATGCATTCAACGATCCAGTTCTCAGCCGAGCTGTCCCAAGGCTTGTCAGATGCACGGATTTCCATGATGGATGTATTGAGGTTAAGCCAATGCACGTGGTCCTGAACGAGCACCGCGGGCAGGTCATTTTCCAGTTTTCCTCGAGGAATAAGCTGGAAGACCTCCGAGCGGTCGGCATTCAGAACGGTGCGTTTCGCTCGTATCACAAGATTCCTGTTGCGGAGAGAGAAGTATACCTAGGAATGTCCTCTGAGTGATCAAGATCATACCTGACGCTCGAAGTGTGCTCACCTGGTGGCCGGATGTCATACCCCGCGTTGAGTAATCCATCCCGGGCAGATCCCCAGGTATGACATCGACAACATGCTATGATAACGACAGGGTTCAGTATAACTCGCGGCGTGTCCAAGTCACAAATAACAATTACCTCGCCAAAAATCTGAATGTACAACGGATGCTGCACAATCGCGCTCGGTAGTCGACCGAGCGGCTTCCCATCCACCAAGAGCGACCCATCGAGCAAGTTGAACTGCGCTATTTGGGAGCGCTGGCTTGTCGTCGACGCAGTTGCACACGACAGCCAGCGCGAATTGGGTTGCGGAAGAGGGGTCCATTCAGAACCAGGGCGGTAATCTTGCCAAACCCTACCAACAGCTGAATTGATGCCTTGATCACCCTCATCATCTTGGATAGCATCGTTCAGAATTCTCTCAAGAGCCAATGAGAGACGGCGATCTCGATCGAGGAGTAGCTGTGAGTATATTGGAAGGGACGCGACTTTTGTGGGTGTGTTGTCGTGGATGAGAATAGCACACGAGAGCAAAATTTCGACATCTTCTGCACAATTTAGTAGCTGTTCTGGCAGATCAGCGTCGAAGGTGCTTCTGCAGATGGCAGCTGTGTCCCGCAAAAGGCTACGCAATTCATTATCCCCTGGTGTTCTCGTCAACTTTCCTGAGAGCTCCCAGACCCACGAAAACGTCTTCATGCGGACAGCGCGAAGAATTTCTACGGCTCTCCTCGAGACATCATGGCTTGGGTCAGATGCAAGTAATCGAACAAGTAGCAACGAGATCGTGTTCATCGTCACGCCTTCCAACCAATTGCCCTCGACGTCGGCTGCAAGACTTTCCAGCTCGTCCACGAGCGCGTGTCCAAAGCCATCTCGATGTAGCTCATCGTGCCACCTTAGCCTCGCGCCAGAGAGTGGTCCGGCTTGCATGGCCGCCTGGGCCAGTAAGAAGTGAACGTCAGAGGATCGAAAGGTGAGTGATCGATCACGGAGCTCTCGTAACACATTAAGCCATTGTAGCGTACCGCCACTGCGTAAGTGACAGAATGCCATGAATTCGTGTATTGATAAATCCTTGTCGCAATCGCATTGGTTCGCCAAGACCTCATTCGAGGTGTGCACCGTGCCTTCGACGTATTGCTCTAAATTCATATACAAACTAGTTTGCAGTGAATGAGTGCAGAAGGGTGTCACGTTGGCCTCGCCGAAAGCATTTTCGACGAGAATGCCTGCATGTGTATCAAACCCCACGAAAGTGACAGTGGTGGTGCGACAAATCTGGTCCTCGGTTGCGGGGATATGAACTTGAGGTACCTTGGGTTTTGAAGATGCCGCGAGAGTGATACGAGATCGTGGGTGGTCCACAAAATGACGTTTCAATCCGGGAAACTGAGACAGAAGACAAGGTCTCTTTGAGCGCGGGCGTTTTGAACAAAGAGTGACCAGAAGGTGAAAGGTAGCGGAGCGCCACATGTTGAAGCTTAACGGGCAAGCCAGTTCGAAGACAATGATGGCTGAACGCAGCTCGTCCTCAGGGAGGGGCCATTGGTAAGCATTTATTGTCTGTCGGTTGAGCGCTCGCTCGCGTGTGCACTTGCGACAACTCGTAGAATGTTGTCTTATGTCATTTATAGTGACATATGCATGAGGCAATGCGTCGAGTTGGGCCTTGAGCTTCACATACTTCTTATTGGCTTTCTTGAGTTCGTTGATCTTTTCCTCGACCTCGCGCTGGGCAGCTTCCTCAATCTTGCGCTTGAGTTCCTGCAAACGCACAGACTGGTTGTAGTACCGTACTGAAAACGTCTCCTCGGATACTTCTGGTGAAAACACAGAGGATTTGGACTTCGCTCGAGAGTTGCGCCTTGAAAGGTACTGGAGCGCCTGACGTAGACGAGCAAGGCTGGCAGACCTGCGAAGTAGGATGCTTTCCATGATATTTGCTGAGATCTCTGGAGAATATTCTTCCATATACGGGATGTCCTTGATGACTAGCCTGTCGAGCGCCACCCAAAGCTCAATCGTGGTTAACAGCATGATAGACAGCTGTTCGGGATTGTTCACATAAACTTTCTGTGCTGCAGTCGAGTACCTGTTTGCGAGAACTTCAAGTTTGACACAAGCCTCGCCAATATCCGTGACACCATCAATCCACGCGTCGATGCCCTGCTCGACCGCCATCTCGATGTCATATAGGGTAACATAGGGCTCCACTTCAGCGAAGAGTGTTTCATCAAGAGATAGGAAGTTGTCGAGAGTGCCACGGGGATCATGTTCAGGATGGAAGGGGGCAGCAGTGGCAAGAGCGTCTTGGTCACGCAGGCAGTTTGCGAGGTATTCATGACTGCACGTGAGCGAGAGATGGGTGTCTCTACCGAGCTTCAGCTTTGAGAAATCATGGGGCGGAGATGTGCGTTGAACAGCCTGCACCTCTTCCCACCTCCTGTCGAGAACCCCCCGAACGCAACTACACGTGGCGAGCGCCACTTTCGTGAGCCAACCAGGGGCATGGGGTCCAAGCTTTCTCAAGCGCCGACTGATCTTGGTTGACATGAAGTAAAGCACGTCGCTCGAGAGGCCTGCCCGGATTGCGTCCTTAGTGAGAGTGGCGAGGAAGAATACCATAAAGTACTTGTAGGCTTCACGACCCTGGGGAGATGATTCCAGGGTGGTCTGGATAGCGACCCGAACGACAAGCCACAGCGGCGAGCGACGCCAGGGTTTCAACTCGCCATCGGTGATGACATCGTCGCCAATATGTTTGGTGATGCGGATGACGGTGGTATCAGGACGACCCACCCCTCGCAAGATGCCAGTGAGCATCTCCGTAATATAGCGTGGGTCGACTGTCTCTCCACGTTCGGCCATGATGTTGCCAGCGTCCAGATCATTTTCGTTCATGCAAACGAGAAAGTTGGCGAGTTCTGTACAAAACATCATGTCGTTGAAGACGGCGTTGGGGATCTCGATGGCGGGCCCAGGGTACGAGCATCTAAGCTTACCCCGTGTTGTGATCACGGAGCTTGCCTGCGGGGACGCCTCAAAGGCCGCATACAAAGTGACATCCTTTTTCTTTGTGAACATCACGCCGGCGTTCTGCGCACGAACGAAAAACGTGAGGACGTCTACGCGTCACCAAAGTCAGCGACACGAGACACGTATCATATCAAACACAAAATGCATACCTCCAACGCGCATCCTGCTGAGCTGAGCAGTAACATCTCCGTGGTTGAACTTGGCAGACCGGACGGTCTTGAAAACTTTTTGTAGCATCCTTTGGATAGCGTGCCACGGTGATTCACCAGTGATGGCGGCGACCTGCACATATGCCTCGGTGGCACCAGCTACAGCTTTGATGAGAGCCCAGTCATTGCTGTAGGTGTGGTCGTCCCGGTTGGGGAGGCGCAGTGGACAAAAAACATGAGTGATGATATAGTCGAGGTTAACCTTAGCTCCTTCCATGGGATCGCTGGAGGATGTATGGTTTGGCGTAAGTGGGGGAAAAGAACCGACACAAAGGCGACACTATACGATGCCAAACGGGTCCAATTAGGGAGTTTATGCGTCGTCCCTGTCAGGTGGCGCTGAAGTCCTTCAATGCTAGATTCAGCAGGGCAATCTTCACGGCTGACAGTTTCTTGACACTTTGCCTCAGCTCATCCGAAAAGATTTTCAACTAACAGTCCATGGCGTTCTTTCGGAGCAGAGCTCCTCGGTATTGTTCCTCAGTATTTGAACGGAGCGGGTGGTGACAGTTCGGGTCTATTTGGCGATATGAGCCGCATCCACCGTATACATAACTCGGTAACAAATTACCATACTCCAGTTTCGTCTCGGCGCACCCGATGTCACGGACGACAGCAGCTCAATCGTCTTGTACTCCACAACACCCGCCAACAGATCCCCACTCGCACTCAGTTCCAGGTCAAACGCGGAAACGTTCGCAGAAACAGCGATCCCCATGTCCACCGTCTGTCGCGAGTTCAGCACCCGCAGCACGTGTTGCAGAAACGTGGCGATTGCACCACGATCCGTGCCGTGCCCGGGGACCGAGATCCTGGCTCGGCTCTGTTGAGGAATGTTCCACAGGAGCAACTGTTGGAGAATTGCAGCCAACGCTGAAGCGACCCCGTTGGTCTGCACGACGCCACCAGACCACCCAAACGCGAACGCGTTCCCGGCTCCCCACCATCCTCGATGAGCACAGGCACGCGGAGTCGACGCCCGTCCTGGTTCTTGGAGTACGTGCGTGGGGTGCGGTTTGGTCGAGCCATAACGACGGCGCGTATGGGCCTCTTTGGTATTTACAGTCTTTAATGACCTTGATCAACTTATGCACGGATCAACATCGACCACGAGCGCAACCAGGCAAACTCACCAATCCGTTGTACCAATCCGTCCACCAACGTGTCCAACCAACTCGCTAGCATTAACGTCAATTCCCCATTCGGCAAAATGTCCATCACGAAGAACGTCGACACCTAGTACTTACCTAATTGCGACGAACGTCCTGACCTTCACGACCTCGCGCGCCAGGCCGTCCGCATGTCCGTTCAAAACGAAGTCAAGCAGTTCGTCGTAGCTGAAATCCGAGGTCAGCTGGGACCGTTAGTGTTGGCATCAGTGGAGACATACTTATAGGCTTGGAACGTCGATCGAAGGTCTTCCGTGGCGCGAGACGGGAGGGGAAGACACCTGCCCTGAGAGAGTCTACCCCGTCGGAAGCCACACAGTAGCATGAATCGAGGGTCGTTACATAGGCGCTGTCATCTGCGCGTAAGGTCAATTTGATCGTCCACAGGATTGGGGAACAGGTGGCCCCAAAGAGGAAGACCACGGCAAGTCTGCAGCCTGAGCACGTCGTCGGGGCAGTATCCCACTGGCAAGTGCATGCCTGTGGCTGAGAGAGTAGTAGGATCAACAGGGCCGGGTGTCGGAGTGCGAATGGCTGCAACTCCCCCGCTCTTCCTTCCCACTTGAGACAGTACTCACTGACGGCCACCATATGCCCTGATCGATCGATAACGCTTCCTCAGCCAAGTTTACTTCCTCCCGTAAAATATGTCACTCTTTGAGTGGTCCAGTAAGTTCACCCGATCTTCAGCTCTGTGGACCGCTTCAACTTTGCTCTTTTCGCCAGCTCCGGCACGCAAGAGAGGGGATCGAGTCTTGCCTATTATACCGAATGAAATATATTTTCACGTATTCGACTACATTGCGCCACCCACAAGGTGTTTGACGCCAGAACAACGCCGAACGTTCACCAACCTGTCTGGTGTGTGCAGGTTCTTCGCCAATTTCTGCCTCCCTCGCGTATTCAGAGTCGTGGAACTCTCTGGCTCAATATTCGTCAACGGCGCACCCCCCAGCACTGACGTCAACCACGAGGGGTCTCTTGAATCCATATTATGCTCTCAAATCGCTGTGAAGCAGCCACTCGCCCTCGCCCTCGCCAAGGTGGTGAGAGTATGCAACTTCACGGACTGGGAACTTGACGGGGTAGGCTCGTGGGCAGTCCGACTATTCGCCACCAAGTACATCGCTGCAATGTCTGAAATGAAGAACCTTCAGTCCCTCTATCTTTCGAACAGCTTCGTGGACGGACATCACTGGGACACTATTGCGACCCTACCATCTCTTGAGCAACTTTTATTTCGGGGGTGTTCGTTTCTGCAGGGACCAGCGGACGTTGAACCGGAGAAGAGAGTCAAGGTCAAAGTGCCTCACCTCGAGGTGGTTCTTTGTCATGGCGCTGGGATACGTCAAGCCTTCGCTTCTATTGATGCCCCGTACCTCGGCTCTCTTACGACGGATTACATGTTTTTTGACAAAATCAACTGGGCTTCCTTGACCACTCTTACACGTCTTTCTTTGCATAACGACTTCCAGCGTCTTCATTCCCAGGATGCGTTCATGGAACAGTTATATACAGTCCTTACGCAAGTACCGCGGTCTCTGAAGGTACTATGGCTTGCGGTTTGCACCCCCCACATTCCCCGGACCGTGCTTGACCATCCTGCATGGAATAACTTGGTTTTCCTTCACTCGCTCACATTGGACATGGATTGTAACATTTTGGATGTACTCTCGGACGTAAGTCGGTCGACTTCATCGGTGGCCAGTCGGATGACCCATACCATAGCTTCCTTCAATTTTGGGGGGTGCTGATCACCTCGGTCTACAATCGTTAACGCTGCATGACAACTTGTTCCCACGGCCGAGGAGCACAGAAGTTCGACGTATCCTTGGTGATAAACTGGATTCTTCCTCTCACCTCAACTATGTAAACATTTGCGGGGTGGCTCTTCGTTTAGTGGATGGGAAGTGGTCAGCAGTGCCTTGGTA
This sequence comes from Strobilomyces echinocephalus, assembly GCA_038090115.1. Taxonomy (NCBI): domain Eukaryota; kingdom Fungi; phylum Basidiomycota; class Agaricomycetes; order Boletales; family Boletaceae; genus Strobilomyces; species Strobilomyces echinocephalus. The sequence goes on from JBBPMC010001024.1 coordinate 13,749, forward strand.
GGCTGCAGTCTTATGGAGCGCTCAAGATATCCACACCAGTGGGTCACCCGCTTGCACACTAGAGCCTTCCCGAATACCTTTTCCCAATCTTGTTACCACCTTTCCGATATTCTCTTCTCCCGCAGGAACGTTTATTTCCGTTTTCATAGCCTCGAGAATGATCAATATATCTTCCGCCGACTTGATCACTTGCCCGATATCGCATTTGATTTTCCAGACAGTGGCTGACATGGATGACGGAATGCATGTGAGGCCCGA
>JBBPMC010001025.1:0-13997 GCA_038090115.1 Strobilomyces echinocephalus
CGCACACATTGAGAAGAGGTCTTCGTATTCGCCTTCACGGATGGCACGGTTCAGTGCTGCCTTGAGCTCAAGGTTCTTGATCAATTCATCAGCCTCGAGCGCGACGTCCTTCCTTATGCACACTTCTGACGGAGCCTTCCGACCGATTATGATGAGTGCGAGGGCCAGGAGCTCGTCGTCTGGCTCAGAGTCCGAAGGAGTGGCCCTCTTGACCACGCGGTGCATGTCTGCTACTGCCATGTCATATTTGTCTGTGTGAGGGCATTCTGAAGTAGGCAGTCCGGGTGAAAGCGAACGCTTCGCCATGATACAGATCTTCAAGGATGTGCGGCAGGGGCAGCTCCGATGGCAGCGGGCGAAAGCTCCCGTCAGGGGTCCCTTCGTGGGCACGTGACGCAGAAACTGGAGCGGCGGTGCGACCGTCGAGTAAAGGTGGAGACTTCTCGCTCGATGACTAAGATCGGCGGTCGCACGGACCACTCGCATGGACCAAGCCAGATACCTTGTTCTCGAAAATGACCCGAAGCCAGACTTTTGCACATTCAGTATGGTTGTCTCATGAGAGTGCCCTATTGAATACTCCGAGTCAGAAGCGGTGAGTAGAGTATGCTTGGTATTCCATCGAGGAGTGGACTGGTGGTTGCCTTGTTCAGGTGCGGCTGATCTACATACTTGGCGTTGCATCAGGTCAGACTAAATCATGGAGGTCACCCGATCGTGTTGATCTGACTACTTCACACGCAACGTCGATTGTTTCACCTCACCGTTCGTTTTGCGTTGCCACTACCTTCAAGCTCGACGCTCGTTTCGTGCTGCTGTCGCCACTTTCGAGCCCGAACGCTCGATGGTCGCCCCTGCCTGCCCATTCAGCTCTCGTTTCGCATTGCTCACCATTGGTGCCATTGGATAAGACGCCTTATAACGTAGATGTAGTCGCCAAATCCCATCACGGACGCTCTGACTACACCATCGACAACGAGCACGTCAAGCTGGTTCAGCAAGGGGACCAACAAGTCGATTCGTGGAGCAGGATTCCACACCCACACAACGCATAGAAGAGGACGCTGCTCGACTCGGCTCTTCACCCGAGGTCTCAACTACATCACCAAAGACCTTAATTACGGCCGTTGAAAGTGCGGCCGAGGCCGCTGGTGCCATCATGCTCGTCGCCGCAGCATGAACTTGTCACAAGGAATTCACTTCCGAGGACACGTTCTCGACGACGGTGGCACAGCGCCACGTGGATTCCGAGTCGGAAAAATAACGCGAGTTGCCCACGAAAGCCACCAGCAGGCGATATCAGCGCCAGTGACTGTTTTTCGATTTTGTAATTTGGCGTTCTCACACCACGTTTCGGGAGCAAGAGACGCTATTGAACATAGTCCTCCGTTCTTCGTCCACGGACGCGCGCGACCTTTCGCTTTTGTCCAGGCGAGAAATCGGAATTAACGTCGTACGGACCGCATCCTCGAGAGTCTTCTCGGACATCTTCTGCCGTACAGAACACGCTTTGTGGTCGTGGTCGCACTCACTTAATAGAGGGCACCGCAACCATCAGAGCCACCGCTGGTTTGAGATTCAGAGCGTGCGCGTGGAGGACGTCGACATGGGGTACTGGATGAAGGTAACGGTGGAGAACTCGTCGTGGTCCGAGCAACATGAACACGAAGAGCAATCGCCGACCAAAGGACCATGAGCACTTTGAGGAAGATGGTGGTAGCATAAGCACCGACGTTGTCGTGCGCGTCTCACGTTGATGTAGGCCTTGAGTACTAGACTTCAAAGGTAACTAAGACTTGCGTAACCAAGATCGTAAAGCCATGTAAATGTACAACTGTCAAGTAAATACAACTGCAAGGCAAGCCCGCTGCCCGTGCCGTCAATCCTTGTCACCTTACTTACCAGTAAGCATCTCCGCCAACTTGTCGGCATCACCACGAGGAAGTCCACAGTCTTTTTCCAACCGAGTCGAAACATCTTTCTTGACAGATTTCTGAGTCCGACTCTTGGACAGCCATGATCCAAGCCCGCCAATGACTGCGCCAATCCAGGTCCGCGTTTCCTGGACGTAGGAAACGTTCGTATGCCTGAGGGCAGCAGGCAACATCATTCGAATAGCCTTCCTCGATTCGGCTCGTTTATTTGCGAACAGATGCACGTCACTCCGAACCGCAGTGACGCACGCATGCGCGACAGAGCAAATGCCATATTTGTCTAGCATCTCTTCGTTCCTGGTCCACCAGTCCTCCATGTTGACCTCCTGCTCCAGGTTCGTCGCAACAATTGCAACGGGTACTTTGCCACCACAGAGAAACTCGAAGAACAAACGGTAGTTTTGCTGCGTCGTGACGGTGACTCTTCCCCCGTGGATGCAAAAAATAAGGAGATCGACGCCACCAGATCTATGTAGGTATTTAATGAGCTGGTGAGCCTTCGCGATGGCGCCAAAGAACGAGTTGACACCGATCTCTGGCTCTTCGAGACCGACAGTGTCAAAGAGGTTGATCATCTGTCCAGAGAAGGTAAACGAGTATGCTTTCGCTTCGAGGGTGCAGGCTTTTAGACTTGAAGAAATCTTCGCAACGTCACGGCCTGCCAATAGGTTGATAACGGAGCTTTTTCCGACCCCGGTTTGCCCGAAGAGAATGACGTTCTTGGGCCGATGGTCGATGTTCGCTATGTAGGGGAATCCCGTCAGTAATGCTGACCACAATTCAACCCGTAAACTCACTAGGGACTTCGCCGTTAAATTTGAACTCGTGGTCGTCTAGTTTTTCTGCAGGCGTTGCACCTAGCATTCAAGACGTTGGAATGAGACACCTAGAGTGAAGGCCTCATACAAGATCAGCTTACCTTCGTCGGTGGTTACAAACTCGTAAGGGGGTGCCTTTTCATCAGGCGCCATATCCCTGATTGAACAGTACTGATCGGTGAAAGTAGTCGGTTTAGTGTCTCAGCTATGCAGAAATACGAGGGACGAGGAAGCGGTTCGTGAGGTTTATCCTTCCGAGGTCTAGCTTTATCTGTCACGGGCGAATTTAGACAGTGCGCAGTGTGCTACGCGGTGGGTCGCTGACCGGTGATCGCGGATCAGTGACACGCACGAAGAGCCGAATCATGGGGACCGAGCACCACCGTGTACCAGTTCGTAGTGTAAGCGAGAAACGACCTTCCCATTTGTCACTGCCTATGACGACAATCATGATGAGAATGAACAGTGCATCGTGCCAGGCCGGCCCTGTCAGTCTGTCCCTTTGCATGCGTCCACATTGCACAAATTTAAGGTTGACTTTCCTGGTATTACATAAAGTTCGGTGTGACACCGCTGTTTGTTCATCAGATTCTCAGAGAGTCCGTTTCAAGTTTGAGTGATGTTCATTTACGTAATATACAAGTTTTCTGCACCGTTGTTCTTTAGCGCATGTCCGAGAAGTAATCCACAGTGTCGCGTCCTCTGCTTCCATTCTGACCACATTCAAGCAGGGTTTCAGTTACACGAGGATGATGCCTGCGTGGATGGTCCAGGCATGTTTCATGAAGCTCAACTTACGGGCTAATCACAATCTAAGTACCCGTACAGATTCTACATGTGTACGTAGCCAATTCATACCGTGCTGCAACTCCGAAGTTCTTAGCGTCACACGACTACGCCCACAGTGTCATGGATACTTGTTGACTACATATGTAAGTACTTCCATCCCCCCATTCCTTATTGCGGGGACCTTACCCTGCGTCTGATATACCAGTCAGTGCAGGTAAACTTCGAACCGCCGGATTCAAAGACATCTTCGCGCTCCTCACTAGCAGTAATACCTCGGGTGTTGGCACTGCTTTCAGGTTGCGTTGATGTCATGATATCGAACGCATGGTTGAATGCACGCCTTGATTGCTTCTGCAGTTTCCCCGGCGCTTCATCAAATACTTCCGAGTTGCCAGCAAGTAGCCCACTTCGTTGAATGAAACCGGTGTGGACGTGACCATACGACCCCAAAACGAGCGCGGTTCTACTACGGATGTATTCCCTGCAAGGCCATTTCCGTGCGCATGTTCAATAAATGCCAACTTATCATTGGCGGAAACCTTGCTTGCAGGACATACAGGTTTTTTCAAGTATCAACCTCCACGTCGCACTATCTCGTAGTCGCAATCACGACCTATATATTACTATTTCGACGAAACGAAACGATGGGTGACAGGAAGTTACATAAAAACGAATGAGCCGTGATGAGGAACTGAGCTGCTTACAGTGAGGATGACGAGCCTCGTGTTGCTTGCCGAGATTCCAAAATTAGTGGATTCAGATCCGAATCTCCTGCTGCTTATTAGTATTCCCTGCTCCAGCTCGTCGACTGTGGCAGATCCGACCCAACTGCAGATAGAACATGACACTATCTCCAACGATGCCAGCATGTTGTCTTGCACAAGATCTAGAATCTACAGTGGTTTGTCTCTTGGTTTTTGGTACTATTCGCTCCCACCTAAACGTGTTCCTCCGGTGTATGTGATGGGTCAGCTGCCTTACGGTGGTCGCGTTTGATGAATGTCAATAGGTATTCGATCCTTTACCACTTATGTTCGTGATCTATACGTGTGACTGGGGAAAGTATCAGTTCGAAGAATCCACAGCATTGCGCCAGTCCTAATTCGAACATGCCTGCCATGGTACAATCTTCCTATCAAGCCTTACTTCAGGAATTCTAGTCCCTCCGAATTTCCATTCTACATAAGTCCATCCTTGGTCTCGTTTACATCCCACCCTCGAGTTCACTGCGACTGACGTCAAACAGTAATCCCGCTTTGTCGTGGCTAACGAGTCCCATGTCTATATATTCGATGTTCCGTGGGATAATACCTATCATCCCACAAGATCTCGGCGCTGTAATAAAGCGGTCGACGTGCAGGAACGCTCAATCCTCCGCTGCCGCTAGCCCTGGTACGGTTGACACAGAAGTATTTTTTTTACTGAGATGTACGGGTTTGGGTGTTGATTCCTTCCAGGTTCGAAGTAGGACATCATTTCGCTTTTGGAACGCGAACTCTTCGTCGCAGAACGGCTCCTCCGGTGACGGGGAAAGGGACACTGCTGCGGGATCAGCGGTCGCAGGCTTCTCTACTAACGCCGCTCCTGTCTCAGAACAACAACCTGAGGTAAGATTGAACGCTTTAAATCCGTTGTGCAACTGAGCGTTTTCCGCGCAGGTCGCAGACGCGAATATTGTTATCTTCGGGGAAACTGGCGTCGGCAAGTCGTCCGTCATCAACCTAATCGCCAATCAGGCTATTGCGCACACCTCTAACGATGCCGTCGGGTGTACGTTCCGCTACCAACGTTATTCAGTCAAGTTGGGCGATGTTTCTTGCGCCCTTTGGGATACTGCGGGACTGGACGAAGGATCCGAGGGGACGGTCCCAGCCAAAGAAGCGGAGGACAACCTGAAAGACCTGATAGAACTCCTAGCACGCTCTGGCGGGATCCACCTCGTCATATATTGCATCCGCGGTACAAGACTCACCAGAGCACTCAAACGGAATTATGAGCTGTTCTATGTCACGGCCTGTCGGAAAAAGGTTCCCGTTGCATTGGTCGTGACTGGGCTGGAGCACCAGCGGGAGGAGATGGAGTCGTGGTGGACAGAGAACGAGGAGGAACTGCGGCGGAACGGGATGTGGTTCGATGCGCACGCGTGCGTCACCACACTCAATGTCGACGACCGGGGTATCCAGCAACGCCGCTCGGACTCACAGGCAATGCTGTGCGAGCTCGTCGTGAGGTACTCTGAGCTCTCAGGATGGAAAACCGACTCGTCCATCTTACAGCTCGTCTTACCGCTGTTCCACACGGCCTTCCGAGGGAAGGCTTCTGCGGGAAGAACGGGAAATGCCGCGGCAGTGCGGAAAGTGATTATCTGCGGCCCCAGTCCCAGGTTCTTTTCAGGGGATGCCACGGGCTGTGACAAGACGACGATGACGATTGGCGCTAAGCAGTACGAGCTTCGTCGCGTGGACAAGGAAGCCCTCGCCACGATCAAACCCGAAGCGTGCGTGGGTGTAGGTCTCCTTGTATTCTATTCATCTGCTCTGGTTGAGAACCAGATCCCGCGGACGGACGTCGACGCGCTGAAAGAGTTCTATGACGTTGCAGGTGGTCAGAGCCGACCTGTGATCGTGGTGCTACAGGGATGCGATGACGATCAAGTCGCCAGGGCCTGCCAGGTGGATGTCGCCTCTAGAGATATCCAGGCGCATTTCATCTCCATTCCAAGCTCAAGCGACACTGGGGAAAAGTTGGACGAGATGATCGATATCCTGTGTATGGACCAGGATTACGCCAAGGCCCCAAAAAAGTGATTGATTGGCTTATAAGGAGGACTTAGAGTAGATATTGTCGCTGGCGACGTGGCACGTTGCTCTTTTTGGTTGTACGTAGGTTGTAATTGAGTTTGCCGTCGACCGTGCCATCGAGGCTGCTGGTACCGTGACTAGTACTCTGCTCACTTGTCAAGGGGTCCTCGACGACACTACTGGCGTGTGCACTCATCCCGAGCTTTGGAATGGTGCCACGCGAACGTAAGACAGCACTAGGAGGCGATATCTGTGTTGCTCGTCGAATGCCTCGGACCCATGGCAAGGGACTGGATCCACACGGAAATGAAGTGCCGCATGTTGCGTGGCTGCTCGCAGTGTTGTCCACCACTGGTCTTAGTCATCGAGCACTACAGTCCTGGTTTCCGCGCTCAAGGTGACGTTCCTACTCCCGACGTACAGCGGTATGGAAGTCCCCTAAACGGTCCAAGAAAGGCAGTCGGGGTAGCGGCGGTACCCCCTGACGAGAGAGCTTCCGCCGCTCGAAACCGCTACCTATCCCGTCTTTGGTGACTCAGCGTCCTCACACTTTTGTTTAGGGAGCAAGAGACAGGGAAGTGGCATCGATCGACGAATTCGTATTATTTCCCCGCTGCTGGTGTTGCCATGCATATTTCTCGTGCATTCCTGGCTCTTTGAGTCCTCCAGTCGATCTCAGACGTCGAGTCCAGATCACATTGGCCGCGAACTTCCTTTGGATCCCACATGTGCCTCACAAGAAACAAGGACCATGGCAATAGTACGTATGGATGTGGAGTTGAGCTGAGAGGAAGCTTGTTCTTGGACACGCCGTGGAGGCTAGGCGTGCGCGTCACTTCGCGGCAGGCGTCCATTGTTCTGGGTTGGGGTGGCCTTGAGGCTCGCTGGAAAGGTGTCCCTCGGAACTCGGGCAGCGCATTTTATGGATCAAGTTGCCCATCAGTGATAGTCCCCGGACCATCATTCGCACTAGTTCGAGTACCGCGTAGCACCCGCCAATAGTTATCTTGATCGCGAGTGCAATCGGACAGCCGTTTGGTATGCACCCATTTTCGATGTGGTGGTCAGAATGAATCATTGAATGCACAGGTTTAGACAACGAGGCGCTCCTCGCGCGTATTCTTGTGTCGAATTTTACTCTGACATACCTCAAGACGCCATTGTAGTGGTTGTTGAGAGATATCTTGAGGCTAACTCTAGCAGTGTCATTTCTGCGGTCTGCGTGACAACCACGAGACGTTTCATCGCCGTCGTCGCACCACTTACACTGGGGGCGCCGAAACCATTAGAGCTTCCGTTATTTTTAGATCCAGAGCATGAACACATATATCAGTCGTCGTCACGCGTCTTACGTTCACCTTGGGCCTTGAGTGGTTGGTGAGGTGCAGTGGTAGCAGCGTACTAGTAGCAAATTGCGGACCGAGACACTCAGAGTACAGCTGCGAGTACATACTTAAATAAACCTGCAAGGCAAGCCTGCCGCCCGGCATGCTACATTACCCGTCGATCGCCCTTGTCGCTCTAGTTACCAGTTACGAGCATATGCGCCAACTTGTCAGCATCATCTCGAAGGAGCCCGCACTCTTTTTCCAAACGGCACGAAATATCTTTCTTGGCGGATTTGTGACTCCAACTCTTAGGCAGCAATGATCCCAACCCGCCAATGACTGCACCAATCCAGGTCCGTTTTTCCTGGACGTAGGAAGTGTGGGAATTACCCAAGGCAGTGGGTAACATCATTCGAAGAGCCTTCCTAGATTCGGCTCGTTTTTGTGCGTAGAGATGCACGTCACTCCGGACTGCAGTGACGCATGCATGTGCGACAGAGCGAATGCCATATGTGTCAAGCTTCTCTTCGTTCCTGGTCCACCAGTCCTCCATGTTGACCTCCTGCTCCAGGTTCGTCACAACGATTGCAACGGGTACCTGACCACCACAAAGAAACTCGAAGAACAAGCGGTAGTTTTGCTGCGTCGTGACGGTGATTCTTCCCCCATGGATGCAAAAAACAAGGAGATCAATGCCGCCAGATTTATGCAGGAATTTGATGAGGTGGTGAGCCTTAGCGATGGCGCCAAAGAACGAGTTGACGCCGATCTCTGGCTCTTCGAGACCGACAGTGTCGAACAGATTAACATCCATCTTTCCGGGAAAGGAAAACGAGTACGCTTGCGCTTCGAGGGTGCAAGCTTTTAACCTCGAAGAAATCTTCGCGATGTCGCACCCCGCTAATAGGTTCACCAGGGAGCTTTTGCCAACACCGGTTTGCCCAAAGATGACGACGTTCTTCGGCCGGTGGTCGACGCTCACTGTGTGGGAAATTCTGGTTAGTAACACTACCCAGATTTCAGCCCGTACACTTACTAGGGATTGCGCCATTAAATTCGAAATCGAGATCTTCTGGGTTTTTTCCCATTGTCGAACCTAATATATTTCAAGACATTGGATCAGAAATCGAGGGCAAAGGGCCGATCAGCTTACCTCCGTTGCCAATGGTTCTAAACGCGTACTGAGGGGGTGCCTCTTCGTGTGACGCCATGCCCTGCAATTGAACGGTATTGCGGTGGAGCTACACAAGTGAAGAAATACGAGAGACGAGGGGGCGCGTTCGTGAGACTTGGTTTATCCTTCGGGGGTCCAGCTTCATTATAACTGTCGCGCCTGTCAGGGGGCCGAATTTAGACCGTCTGCGGTGTCTCTTATGCGGTGGGTCAACCTTTGATCGGGGATCCGGATGACGCTCAGGCAAGCCGACCTCTGGAACCAGTGCGTCTTCGTGAGAATCGAGTCAATTCAAGACTAACTCAGCTCGTTGAAATCTCGATGTAGTACTGGTAGCAGCAAACGCAACGAGTGATCGAGATCGAGCGCCTGTTCAGTGATAATTTTGATTTGATATACAGTGGACTTGCTCTGTATGATCATCCCGTGAGCCATACTTAGTAGTGATCAAACATGCGCTTGCAATTACAATGCCGATTCTGAATGGGACCGAGCGTAACCCCGGTGATGGTTGGTGTAAATAAGCAGAATCCTGATAAGACGGCGAAGGACAAATTACAATGCATTAGGGCATACCCTTCAAGTCTTACATGTGTGGTTTGATGCGTCTGCGGGGTGCTTTACGTGGCAGGTCAACCATTATGATTGCGGATGTGGTCCAAGGGCTTGTCAGTTATGCCAGTGGCAAGTCGGATTATGTAGGCCGGGTACGCAAGTTATTTTCAGATACTGAGGTAATTCACCTCTTCTTCCATTCTCGACTATTGTATCGTTTTGCCACTCCGAAGTTGAACTTACACATGTGCTTGCTACGCCTGGATCTGACGGCGGCCTGCCTCAATAAGGATGCTTCGCTCCGAACGACAATTTCCTTTTATTACAGCGTAGTCGGATATACCGTGACACTGCAGACGGTCACCGAAGACCTGATATTGACCAAGATCGAGAATCGCCCCTGCAAAGCACCATAGCAGCCAACAGACGAAAGCCCGCGGTCGAGGTCCGTGATATTGCACTCGCAGGACGTCCAGAAGATGCAGGTACGTTTTGAAAGCCCATCCGCACCAGGTCTCGCTGAAAACTGTCACTAGAACTTAACCAGAGCTCCAGACGAGGTGTCCTCTCAGGATGCACCACTAATCGCTCAATTGGATGCCGCTGCACTCCTCGATGATGGGAATGGTTGTGTGCAATCTTCTGCTAATAGCCATAATACAGGCACTGAGCAAGAAGGGGTAAAGTAGAGCTTTTCGATGATTGCCATCTGCGCTCACTCTTTTCTTCACAGCGACCCGCACTTCTTCCTACTTCAGACCCCCCTCCATATACTCCCTCCAACTCTGAAAATATCCCCTCGGAACTACGCCGCAGCAATCCTGTGTGTGGTGGCAACGTAAACGGGAATTCGTCTCCCTCCGTCCGGGATTGTGGACAGAATAGCTCTGCATGCTCTGATCCCCTGCATTCTGCATCTGAGCTCTCTCCGGTCGTCGACCAACGACACAGAAATGAGGTACATTGCACCACCCTTACTCCATTTCGCAAACTAAGCCTTTACTGAGAAGGAATCCACCGCTTGGAATACCGTACAAACCGTCCAACCGACACAAAAGGAGAACCCCTCGGCCTTCAAGCGACTTCAGGACGTATGCTATGTCTCCTATCCAATTAGCGACTATCGCCAATGCTCCACCAGAACAGATTTGGACTCAACTTTCTTCGGTCTCGTACCCAAAATGGAGGCTCCGCCGCCCCAGGTAATGGAGAGCGTGTAGTTGCAGGGCCGGCGGTCGCACACCTCCATACGAGGGCGGCCACCCTCTCCGAGAAACGAAAAGAGGTGAGATACAATGCTGCTTACTTCTTCCTTTACTGAGCACTTGCTGCGTAGGCTGTAAACGCGAATGTTGTCATCTTTGGCGAGACGGGCGTCGGAAAGTCGTCGGTCATCAACCTGATTGCCGACCGGAACCTTGCGCGTACATCCAACGATGCTGTCGGGTGTACCTTCAACTACGAACGGCATCCCATCACCCTCGATGAGATTTCCTGCTCCGTCTGGGACACCGTGGGGCTCGACGAGGGATGCGAGGGAATTCTACCTGCCAAAGAGGCGGAGATCAAGCTAAGAGACTTGATGCAAGGATTGGCAAATTCGGGCGGCATCCACCTCGTCATGTACTGTATCCGCGGCACCCGGCTGACCAAGGCACTCAAACGCAATTACCATCTATTCTATGTCACCATTTGTCGTAGAAAGGTGCCCGTCGTACTGGTGGTGACTGGACTAGAGCACCAGCAGGACGGGATGGACTCGTGGTGGATTGAAAACGAAGCAGAGCTACGGCGGAACGGAATGTGGTTCGATTCGCATGCATGCGTCACCACACTCAGCGTCGCCGACCAGGAAATCGAACAACGGCGCCTGGAGTCACGGACGCTGTTGTGCGAGCTCGTTTCCAGGTACTCTGGGCTCCCGGGATGGAAAACCGACCCATCATTTTTGTCGCGAATCATGCCTCATTTCCACGCAAGTATTCAACGGATAATGACAGGCAATCCGGAAGATACAAGGATCTTTCGGAAGGTTGCAGTCTTTAGCTCCTCCTCTACGTTCTTACCAGGAACCTCCGCTAGCTGGGAGGAGAGTACAGCCAAGCTGGGCGATAGGCATTACAAGCTCCTCCGGGTGGACAAGGATGGTTTGCAGATGATCAACCCCCAGAAGTTCAAGGGCATTGGGCTACTTATCTTCTACTCATCCACTACGGTCGACAACCGCCTCACATCATCGGACGTTGAGGCACTGAAAAAGTTCTACGAGGTTGTGGGTGGACAAATTTGTCCCTTGTTGGTCATTTTACAAGGTATCGAGCGTGAGCACGTCGCATGGGCTTGCCGTATTCAGATTGCCAGATGCAATAGCGACATTCGTCCTCATTTTGTCTCCCTTCCCCGCACAAATGACGCTGGAACGATATTAGACGAGAGGATTCAATCGATGTGTATGGAGCAGGGCGAGGTCAAGACCCGAAATTTCTTCAAAAAGATGTTGGCTAACAGCTGAACGCGGGTCCTTGGGACAATGCACCATTGTAATATTTACATAACTTGCAAGGTCTCCGATAAACTTTGGCTATGTCTGGTATGCGACTCGGACACCATTGTATCTGATTTTACTGCTTGAGTCCCCCCCCCACCCCGCGTCGGATATTTGACCTTGAGAGGGCAGATTTTGACTCGAAAATATTCACGCTTCTCACTAGTACCTGCTGTGTATGGAGCGCGGCACAGTCAAACTGCAAGATCTTCCTAGAGCAGGTCGCCTTAGGTCACTGCCGCTGCAATTTGCCCGTCGCTCCATCATGATTGGGAACGCAGGTTGTTGGGGAACAGCATATTATGTTTCTTTCTATGAACATCTTTCCGCGACAACGAGCTTCGAGTGGCCACTGGCAGTAACTTGTAGCCCACTTCGTTGAAATCATGGTGTATCCGTGTCACAGTACCACCAATCACTGAGTTTAGGCGGAGTCAAAATGCAATTCAGTCACTGGTTGCGTATCTCTTCATTTCCGCCGGTCTTCTCGCTGACGTGCAAGAAACGAGGTAACTCCGAGGACCATTATCTTGCATATCCAAGTATGAGGTCCATATCTATATAGGCGCCACCGGATACTGGCAGCGATCTATGGGCTACAAACTGACGAGTAAAGCTTGCGCGGCGAGTGAGAACTTTTGCACGTTGCTCAGTGTATGCCTGTTGACTCGGTCCTTATTCAAATAGACCAAAGTGCATTACACCGCAGTGATCCAGCCTTGCAGTTTGATTGTTTGAGGATTCCATCCGCATGGTTGTGGACAAATCATTAATCTTAATCAGCCCTGACTCAGAACCAGCTACGTGACTGCGCCTTCGGCTACGCTTACCAGTACTGGAGCCTGCAGTGGAGCATGAGATTTCTGCGCGAGGTAATGGCGCCGCTGCGGCACGCCATGTTCTGCTCGTAAGTATTCCCTGTCTTGTAATTTCCGTGTGCATGATTATATCTAAGCGCTTTGCAGGCAGCACGAGTGAACTCCGACTGGCGAATTGCCTCATGTCGATCACATGTAAATTTGCCAAGAGTGCAAGGTTAGTAGATTCGGATCCGAGTCTCCTGCCGCACATGTCTTTGGTCTGGCTCGACAATTGTAGCAGATCCGATCAACTGCGGCTGGAAACACATAGCATGATGCCCGGTACGCTGTCTTGCAGCTGAGATGGGGATACTTATCAGTCATTTGTAATTAAGGAACTCCGCCACTCGCCTTATGCTTTTTAAGACAGGCATTCAATCCTTTACCGTCCATACGCCACTGCCCTAAACGTGTTTGCCACGATGTAAGCTTCCTACCAAACACTGGTTTAGGAACTGTGGCCTTCCTAATTCCATTCTACATGCATCCTCGAGTTCATTGTGACTGATGTGAGGGAGTGATCCCAGATTTCTTGTGGCGCAAGGGCTACCCATATTGCCGACGTCCTTGAACGGCTTAAACCATCCATACCACGGCATAATATCCGCCGTCCCCCAAAACTACGACGCACGTATTTTTTTTTTTTTTTCAAACAAGACACTGGGTTTACCTGTACGATGTGCGTGAAGCTCTGGCGCCGCAAGGAGTCACGGGAAGCGGTGAGCCAAACACCCCCTGCATGACTGGTTATTTAATCCTAGTACGCTCACAGAATGCTATGACTGCGAAGGTCACAGGTGTAAATATTGTTATCTTCGGCGAAACTGGCGTCGGAAAGTCATCCATCGTCAACCTGATTGCCGATCAACCTGTTGCACACACCTCCAACGATGCCGTCGGGTGTACGTTCCACTATGAACGTCATCCAATCACGCTGGACGATATTCCTTGTGCCCTTTGGGACACTGTAGGACTGGACGAAGGATCCGAGGGGACGGTCCCAGCCAAGGAAGCGGAGGACAATCTGAAAGGACTGATGGAAGAGTTGGCACGCTCAGGGGGAATCCACCTCGTCATCTACTGCATCCGCGGTACCAGACTCACCAAGGCCCTCAAACGCAATTATGAGTTATTCTACGTCATGGCATGTCGAAGAAAAGTCCCCGTCGCGCTAGTCGTGACCGGGCTGGAGC
>JBBPMC010001026.1:0-13987 GCA_038090115.1 Strobilomyces echinocephalus
CTGTTCGCGGTAGCCCGCTCAATTGTCGCAGAACCGTGACGAGGGCGAACTTAGAGCCCTCGCGGAGCGGTCAGCCGGAAAGGTTTTCGATTTCCACTGCACTGCCAAACCAGACACTCGCAGCGTGAGCAGACAAATCCTCGGCTTGACCATCATGTTCATCCTTTGCATAGGATCAAACATGTCCGCGATATGACATCTCACACATGCAACCAGTGGAATACTATGAGGAGGCCAAACACCTTCGTGACCTGATCAACGAGTTGAGGTTGGCAGATGTGGATATGGGCATGCAATTATGATTGTCTGTGTCTCGTCCTCACGGGCACGATACTACTCAAGCGTGGTTGGCCGCCCTCTACTATGGTTTCGGTGCTGAACCAAAAGGCCACGCAGAACGGCGGGTAGGATGTGATTGCGACAATTTCAAGGCGCGAGAATGCAGGCTATTACGATGAGGACGAGCCGCTCTTCTGCCGTCAGGACCATACCTGACCTTGACATTCGAAGAGTCCGCGTAACAATGCGAGGCACGGTGATGCTCTACCCAGTGATGAGTCCTTACGGCGCCAAGCGTTCGGCCCTGCCAAGGTCGCCCGCGACGCGGGCAAGCACTCTGACCGCGTAACATCGGGCGCTCGCATTATCAGGGGGCCCGGGGCGAGCGGCGATGGTGACGGCATGATTGGACACGACCGTGTCTGTACGGTGGTCAGTGATCACCGGGGGATGCAGTGGAAATTCGCTCTGGAAATAAGTCATTGAGCACCTCTAGAGCTTCGTATTCGAGTGACGTCGAGTTTTGGCGTATATCTGCCTAGTAATCTGCAGTTTTCGCTTCGGTACTTGAGTTTTCCCTGCAGCTTCGCTGCACCACAAGTTTCCAGACGATAATCTGGTAAGAATGACAAGAATGGCGTAAGTCACCGAGCCCACTGCCAACCCATTCGTGGATCCCCCAACTTTGTAGGTGGCGGTGTGAACCGAGCGGTTGCAAGAACCAATTGACACATGGCAAGTGCTCCCCACGTTTCCAATTTTTATGGTACGAGCAAAACAAGCTGAACACTCTGCTGCATTGTCAATGGCAACATTTGTGCCGCGGACGTGGGTTGCTACGAACGTGTGGATAAGAGTAAGAATAGTACGGAATGTCAATAATAGGTCAATGTAACTAAGGATGAAATGAGGGAAACGAGTGAGTGCTCTCGCGCGAGCAGGGATGGCGGGTCAATGGACGAATATTCAAGCTCGAATCGACGCGACAAGAGAAGTGATGGACGAACTCGAAGAGGGTGGAGGCGAGGCGAAACGAGCCATGGGGCTCGAAAAAAAAAAACACGATGGGGGTGGCCATCGAACCGTCAGGTCCAAAAGAGAGTCGAGGAAGTGTGAAGCGAGCGGGTGGGGCTTGAGGAAATACGGCGGGGGTGGCCGCTGAGCGATCGGGCTCGAAGCCGGGGCAACCGGTGAGCGTTCGTGCTCGAGAAAATGCGTCGATGAATGCTTGGGCTCGAAAAACCGCGGTGAGGGCGACTGGCGAGCGTTTGGGCTTGAGAAACCACGGCAGAGGCGACTGACGAGCGCTCGGGCTTGAAAACGCGGCAGGGGTGACCAGTGAGCATTCGGGCTCAAAAAAACATGGCAGCAGCGACCGTGGAGCATTCGGGCTCGAAAAAATGCGGCGGAGGCGACTGGCGAGCGTTCTGGCCCGAGAAAGCACGGCGAAGGCGACTAATGAGCTCTGGGGCTCGGAAAAATCGCGTTAGGGGCGACCGACGAGCATTCGGGCTCGAGAAAACACGGATGGAGTGACTGACGAGCGCTAGGGCTCGAAAAAACGTGGTGGAGGCGACTCGCGAGCACTGTGGCTCGACGAAGCACGGTAGGGGTGACCGACGAGCGCTCGGGCTCGGGAAACACGGCGAGGGCGACTGAAGAGCACTAGGGCTCGAAAAAAAAGCGGTACAGGCGACTGGCGAGCGTTCGGGTCCGAGAAAAGAGCCATCAGGCTCGGGGGAACACAGTGGGAGTGATCGTCGAGCGATCGGGCCTCAAAGAGGGTGGAGCGCGAGAAGAGCCAGGGCTCAAAAAAAAAACACGGCGGGGGCTGACATTAGCGATCGAGCTCAAAAGAGGGCAACGAGGGCGCGAAACGAGCAGTAGGCTCACTGGACTCGATGAAACATGACAGGAGGGGCGGCCAAGCCATCAGGCTGGAAAAGACGCGAGGTGGGTAAACGAGCGTGGGGCTTGGAGGAACGCGATGGGCTCTCGAGTCACATGGTGACTCGCTATTCCCGAAGTCCAACGAGTACGAGTACAGTATGTATGTACATTCTGTGGTGACTGGAGTTGGAAAAGGTCGGTTTGCTGATGAACCTCATGGCAAAGGGGAGCAAGAGAAAGGGGATGTGAGACGGAAGCTACATGTTCGAGCCCAACGCTGTAAACAAGGTACCTGCCGGCGACACGCGCGGCGTAGGCGTGAAGTCCTGCTTTCGTCCACACTTCGAACCAGGCCGCCGAGCGAAGTTGATCAGAACCCTCGCCCCCGCCCACGGCCTCTGCCTCGACCGCGTCCCCCGGGCCGGTCCATCACCTTTCCACGACCGCGGCCACGCGTGTCCTCCTTTTTCCTTCCTTTCGGTTTCGGCGCATCATCGACGAGCAGCGTGTCCAGGGGGAGGGCGTCTGGGAGGACAAAGTATCGAACGTTGTTTCCCCGGATCGAGAGGGAATCGAGGGAGACGGGGTCGCGATTCCGCGCCGTCATCTTGACGGTTTTGAGATAGGTATTCATCTGCATGTCGACGCCTGAACGCAGAGGGGTCACGGTCAGCGCCGGATGCCCACAGGGCGATATACGCACCGGTGATGGTGCCGTGGACGACAGAGCCGTTCTTGAGCTCGATCGAGACGGTCTCGTTGTTCAGTTTCATCAAGAATCTGACGAGATGGTCTGTCAAATGCTGATGAGGGAAAGCAGAGGAAGACGTTACCTGACGAGCTTCATGATGATGACGATGGTCGAGCGATATCCAGCACGCGACGACGCCACATCATATTTGTCCTTCTTTGCTTCTCTTTGCATGCATTGCCGCCACTACCAACACGGCTCGCTTACCAGACCGCTCGATGGTCGCCCCACAGTCGTTTCGTACCCCCTCTGCCCTCTTTCGAGTCCAGTGGCTCGACAGCCACCCCCGCCGTGTTCCCTCGAGCACGGCGCGTTTTTACCCCCGGCCTCGCGTCTTTTCCAGCCTGATCGCTCGGCCACCCCTCCCGTCATGTTTCGTCGAGTCCATGGCTCGTTTCGCGCTGCCATCACCCTCTTTCGAGCCAGGCCGCTCGACAGCCGCCGCGCTCGTGTTTCGTCGAGCCATTTTGCGCCCCAACCACCCTTTTTCGATCTCAATCGCTCGGTGGTCGCCGCCGCCGTGTTTCTTGGAGCTCCACAGCTCGTTTCGCGCCGCCACAACCCTCCTTCACGCCGGAGGTCGCTCAACGCCTCCCATGCCATGTTTCATCAAGCCCCACGGCTCGTTTTGCGCCCTCGGAGCCCTCTTTCGATCCCGATGTCTGCCCCCACCATGTTTTTTTTAGCCGTGTGCTCGTTTCGCGCCACCCCCACCCTCTTTTAGGCCCGATCGTTTGATGGCCGCCGTCGCCGTGTTTCTTCGACGCCGCCGCCCATTTTTCAAGTCCAGTCGCTCGACGGTCACTCCCACTGTGTTTCCCCGAGCCTCAAGGCTCTTTTCTCGAGCCCGATCGCTCGCCAGTCGCCCCCACCGCGTTTTTTTCGAGCCCTAACGCTCGTCAGTCGCCCTCGCTGTGTTTTCCCGAGCTCGAGCGCTCGTCGGTCACCCCTGCCGTGTTTTGTCGAGCCCCAGTCTCGCGAGGGCCTCCACCACATTCTGTCGAGCCATAGCGCTCGTCAGTCATTCCCACCGCGTTTTCCCGAGCCCGAATGCTCGCCGGGAGCCCCTACCGCGTTTTTCGAGCCTGGACGCTTGTCGGTCGCCCCCGCCGTGTTCTATCGAGCACGAATACTCGCTGGTCACCCCTGCCGCGTTTTCAACCCCGAACGCTTGTCAGTCGCCCCCACCGCATTTTCTCGAGCCCGATCGCTCGCCGGTTGCCCCTACCGCATTTTTTCGAGCCCGATCGCCCAACGACCGGCCCCGCCATGTTTTTTCAACGTCGGCACCCCCGCCGTGTTGCTTTGAGCTCCACGGCTCGTTTCGTCTCACCTCCACCCTCCTTCGGGCTCGCTCAATGACATCCCCTGCCATGTTTTTCGATGTCGCTACCTATCGCTCGATTTTATGTATTATAAGTAGATACATAATCTCTACCCTGTCCCCACTAAAGCTCAAGTAGTAAGTTATTCCTTCATCAACGAGTCAACATAGGACATGGTCTGGGGTATCCATGAATACTGAAGGGAAGCAAGAATACGGGTTGACGTTGCTGCATGAGCAGCATGACTTACCAGTTTCACATGTCCCAACTATTTTTGCCGGATTATTGTGTACCTGATGATGAATTTCATGAGATCGCATCCGTTACAGTAAGCACTATACTGTAGTCCAAGCGATGGAACTGGGGAGTCACCGCCCTTCTCCCACATCTTCTTCAATCACCACTAACTCCCTCCCTTCTTCCACCATCTCGCCCTTCCCACAGCCGACGACCCTTACGACCCCCGCGACCTCGGCCCGCAGTACAGTCTCCGTCTTCACGCTCTCCAACACGACCACCGCTTGGCCCCTGTCGACGCGCTGCCCTGCGCTCACGCGCACCTCGACGACCAGACTCGGCATGGGTGCACGCAGCGCACCCTTGTGCGTCGCCAGGACGTCTCCGCCCAACGACGAGAGCCACACTGGAGGTGGGAGCATCAGTGTCGTTTTAGTCCCGTCTGCCGAGAAGAGGTGAAGTCACTCCATCGCGTTGGGGGACGTCGACGCTGGCACGGCGGGCGGCGGTGGTTGCGAGACGATCGTCGTGATCATGGAGAACGCGGAAAGCGTAGTCGGCGACGTAAGACAAGCAGAGACCGATTTGAATGTCGTCGGCGTGGAGCCATCCACAGTGATGTCAAAGTGACCGGGTGAGGTGTATCTGAGCGTAACGTTAATGGGAGTAGCAGAAACTTCGTCTCTGGACAGCGTGATAGTACGCTCGTAGACATCTCCACCGAACCGTCGTGCGCCAAGAGACCCCCACGGGCTTTGCAGAACAGATGGAACCACTTGATCACGAAGCGCAACAAACAACGCAGCCTCCGCTAATAGTTCTGGGGAGGGGTCTGCAATTGGAGGAAACAGTTCTGAACGATGTTTCTTGATAAATCCGGTCTCAACGTCCCCTTCGACGAATGCATGATTGCCTGCGAGCGTTCTGAGAAACTCAATGTTGGTAGAGACGCCGACTACTTTGTATTGTTCTAGTCCTCGTCTGAGCATTCTCAACGCCTCCGTCCGGTCTCGTCCGTGGACCACGAGCTTGGCGATCATTGGGTCATAGAACACGCCGATTTGAGCGCCTTCGGTAAACCCTTGTTCAAGCCGGAGGGACGGAGTAACCGAAGTAGATGTATCTGGAATACGCCTTGAAGGCTCGCCTGATCCAGAGGTACAAGGTGGTAATGGGGGTGCAAAGACATGGGTCGGAGCAGGCGTGGATAGGTATAAAAGCCGTCCAGAGTCAGGTAAGAAATCATTTCGTGGGTTCTCTGCATAAATTCGTGCTTCGAATGCGTGTCCGACGAGAGGTATGGAAGATTGGGTGAGAGGGAGGGGGTTACCGGCAGCGACCTATTGCGTACGTGAGTCATGATGAAACAGTAAAAGCACCCTCAACGTACCTCGAGTTGCCACTCGACGAGATCAAGGCCTGTTATCATTTCCGTGACGGGGTGTTCGACCTGCAATCGCGTGTTCCTGTCATTTCACGTTAGTCCAAGGCGAACCACAAAGCATTTCGAACACGCGCATTTCCATGAAGTAAAACCGTCGGGTATCATTGTCAAAAATGAATTCCACCGTGCCCGCTCCAACATAGTTGACCGCTCTTGCAGCAGCGACCGCCTTCTCGGACAGGTCCTCGCGAAGCTCAGGAGAAAGGCCAGGTGCTGGAGCCTGCCGAAATGCGCGGTTAGCAGTTATTCGCAGTGATGTTGACGTATATCGCACCTCCTCGATGATCTTCTGGTTCCGTCTTTGCACCGAGCAGTCACGCTCCCAGAGACTGACCACCCCACCCAACGTATCCGCAAAGACTTGCACTTCTACGTGTCTCGGGCGTTCGATATATTTCTCGATGAGGACATTTGCGTCGCCAAATGCCTTCTGCGACTCGCGTTTCGCCGATTCCAAGGCATCCATAAATTCGGAAGGGGTCGACACTACGCGCATGCCTTTGCCACCGCCGCCATGAATAGCCTTGATCAGAACCGGGTAGCCTTGTAACGAACGGTGCTCGGTCAACAACCATCGACGCCGTCTGATAAGTACTCAAGGACGCACCAACTTTCTCCGCTTCAGCAAAGAGAAGCTGAGGATCTTGGTTCGTGCCGTGGTAACCCGGGACACATGGTACACCGGCAGCTGTCGTCCAGAAACGTCAGCGACAGCACTAGGGTGATACAGACTGCAACGCGCCAGACATGATATTCTTGGATTCACTAGAGTATTTCTTCCATCAGCTCACCAAACAGTGTCACCGAGAACGTGGACGAACCTTTTGGAACCCATAGAGATGATGGCGCTCGAGGGAGGCCCAATGAACACGATCCCTTCGTCTGCAAGGCGTTCCGCGAACTTGGCGTTCTCGCTGAGGAAACCATACCTGTACATCCAGTCAGTCAGCGCCACACAACGACAACAGTAATGGCGCTCACCCGGGATGGACGGCCTAGCACGTCAAGCGATTGAGTCGTCAACGTCACCTCGATCGAGTCAAGCAAGACGCGTACCTGTGCACCGCTCCTGTGACACACCTCGACGATCTTGTCAATGCGCAACTAAACGCCATGTCACATAGTCAATACCACGTCGCCCCCGTCCACGCGAACCGAGAACGCACGTAACTCTCCGCCGAGGGCGCTGGACCGATGCAATACGCTTCGTCCGCCTCGAGGACGTGCAAAGAACGCGCGTCCGCCTCGCTGTACACTGCGACGGTCTTGATCCCTAGCTTCTTCGCCGTTCGGATGACGCGGCACGCGATTTCTCCCCTGCGAGACGTGTCCGCACGAACGACGTTTGTGAATATAAACGAGCGACGTACCTGTTGGCGACGAGTATCTTGTCAAAGTGGGGCTTTCGCGAGAACGAGGAATCCGCTGGAAAGACGTGAGCGGTGTGAGATCTGGCGTGACGCTATGTACGCACTTGTAGCAGCCATCGCTAGTCCCCGGTATGTGCGCATAGTGATGGAACGAGTCAAAGACTTCGCCCCTGATGAAAGGCCGAGTGCACCTGCGAGACCTCGCACTTTCCCGGCTCTGCCAGGTGCGTTGGGTACATGGACGACCACGAGTGCTTGTGTCGCTGCCTGGACGCGTATCCTGCCCAGAGACCGTGCTGCAGTTCGCTGTGTTGGTATCATCCAGTCCAGTAATGAAGTTGGTGGTCAAGGTGAGAGTGACATCCTCGGGTTGATGCACTCATGCATGTTCCTTCCGCTCGTCCATGATCACGTGATTCGGTACAATACAATCAGCCTCGTCCGTAGGGTGTCGGACTCTCCTCGATCCTCCCCGCCTTGGTAAGTTGGCTTCCAATCCCAATCGTGTCCTGCAACAGGTCCTCCCCAAGCAATTTCAGCTGACCCGGCTCACTCGTCGGCTGCCGACGCTGCGCAGGCGGAATCCCAAAGACCGTCTCCTCCGTTACATGTGATGCATCCTCGCCCTCTCCCGCATCGTATCCACCCTCGGAATCAAAACTATCATCCAAATCGTCCACATCCACCCCGGCTTCAAGCACCCGCGCAAACGGGTGCACAGCGGCCTCGTCTCCATCCCCAAACTCGTCCGCACCCAATGAATCATCCGAGTGGTTCGAGTTGGACGATCCAAAAGAATCGTCCGGGCCGACCTCGCGGGACGACGCCATGAGAAACGCAGTGGAAGGCTGATTAGGATGAACCGATTCGTCATTGAGGGAGTCCGAATCCGAATCCGAGTCGGCACTGGCACGAGGGTGTGACCCGAGCTGCATCGCGCTCTCGTCATCTTGGTGGAAATCGAACGTGTCCATCCCTTGATGATCTGGCGTATGAAGTTCGTCCTTTCTCTTTGGCGGAGAAAGCATGCTGCCTGCGTCGACTTGCGAAGACGCCCCCGAATGCGAGGGGGATGCTGCCGAATCGGTTTTGAGGGTGGAATCTGGCATTTCAAGTCCAAGGCGGCGCATCATGGTCGCCAGACTGGTATCCGTATCATTGTTGTCGGTCCAGGAAGGATATGCATGCCGCGTGTACCGCGAGAGTGACGGTGGAGTCGGGATCGTGCTCATGGTATCATCCTTGGCCGAACTAGCGCCATATCCAAATGCAGGCGTCCGCAGCTTGTTTGACGCCGCGCTCGCAGGCTCAAAGTGGCTTTGAGTGTCGCCTAGTAGATCGCGCCTGATGCGGTCTGCAGCCTCCCTCCCCGGTGTTCTCCCAAGAGTTGGTAGCTTGTCTCTCCCAGGTGTCCGCCCAAGCGGCGGCAAAAGCCCAAGTCCAACACTCGATCTGGGCGCCCTCGCGAATGCCAGTGTCCGGGGTGGAGACATTCCCTGCATCAAGTCGACAGAATCGTCGAAAGAGTCGTTGAATGCAGTAAACTTTGGTTCCTGGCCTTGGTTCGAGTCCGATGGCTGCTGCGTCAGAGATGGAATGTCCAGCGCGGAGGAGGAAGCGGATGTAGATCTAGTCGTAGACATGGACGAAGAGGCTGGTGTAGGCTTTCCGGGTGTCCGTTCGAAGCGCGGGCGACGGGGCGACGCAAACGCAGGCTCGTTCTCCAACTTGGCCGGGAGAATAGACTGGATATGTTTTGGGATGGGGATCGGTGTCTTTGGTTTGACCTTGAGTGGTGATACGTGCGGGTTTGCGCGAGGGGTCGGCAGTGCACTTCGAGGGATGTATGCAGAATGAATCTTCGCTTTTGGTTCGGGCTTTGGAGCACTTTTCTCTGTCTTCTCTTGAGGGATCGGAGGGAGCTGTTGAATCGTGTTCTCCTCCTCGTACATCAGGCTGTCCGTCAGCGACGTGTCCTGCTGCGAAGCCTCTTCCCGTGCGAAACTCTGCAGTTCACTCTTCAGACGGACCATCGGCGACTCGAGAGAAGCGCTCCACGACGGCTGATCCTCCAGCGTGCGATCTGGCACGCGCCCCGGACGCGCCGGGGTCGACGAGACCGCGTTGGCGGGCATGAACGAGCTCTCGGACGCCGTGACGTCATACGCCCCAGCCTGGACCTCCGAGGGTGTGCGCGAGCGGTCGATGATCGAGTCCTCCGAGGGCTGGGAGATGGACGCCTGTTCGGGAGTGTCGACGGACGGCTGTGTCTGCTCGCTCAACGCAGGATCTTCGTCGTCAAGCGTTGGTATATGTACTTGAGCAGCCTGCTCGTAGAAAGACGTCCAGAACTAGACACGCCAACACCACGGTCGAGGGGATGAGCAGGTGTCGATGGTGGACGAGACCACACACACCATGGCCGCCTCCCGCACCGGCTCCGTCCCGAGTGCATAGCGCTTCACGGCCGGCAACAGCCTCGTCGCCATGAGGTGCTGGATCTTGGAAAAGTTGGCGTCTATGTTCTTTCATGATCGTTCGTGGGCGGTATGGTACGGGGTAGAGCGATGCTCACCTGCAGTTTAATGGTGATGAGCTGTTCGATTTGGTCAATCTGGTCGTTTATGGGTGCATTGGTGTCGAGTCCTGGGACGACGATGGAGGTGGGGTCCGTCGAGGGACTCCATCGCTGTGGGTTGGGTTCGATGGGCGTTGTCATCGTTGACTCTCACGCGTGAGACGCGTCCAGCCACCACAATGGCCTTCGACAAGGTAATGGACGGACGACGTACACTTGGTCAACACTGCTTGCTGCGCAGCTCAGCGACCCCGCCTTGAATCAGCGGAGAACTTGTCACGAACACCACCTACGGTGTTGACATGTCACTTTGCACTGGCAGGTCTGGATTCGCTCGCTTATGCTGATCTTCCTCTAGACTCATTCATACTATTTTCTAAGCATCGTTTCTAGGCTGCTCGCGCGAGCATCGTGAAATCTCGACATACGTCTGCCATCTCTTGACCGACGGAACTTTTCCTGAGCCTTTCGCTGAACCACAAGCTTTTAAGACGGTTGGTAAGAAATGCATCCGCTGCCAACTCATAAACATATTCAACCCTAATTCGTATCCCTTTCCTTTGATAAGGTCGCGGATCACCTCCAACGACGACTCGTCAAGCCGGCAGACCTCATCTGCCATCACGTCGATCCAGTAGTAAGATAGCTTGCCTGGAGAAGGCTCGGTCGAGAAGATGTACACAATGTCCCATAGTCGAGGTCATGTCGCCAGATGGGCTGGGCATTTGCGAGGCCGTGATATCTCTTCATGTCGTCTTTCAAAGTAAGAGGTTCATCAGACCAACAGTCACACCTGTCTTCGCCGTCGACGGCATTCGTATCCTTCGGTCGTCAGGGGCGGCAGGACCGCATATAATGAGTACCGGGCCCCACGGACGGAATCTGAGCACGCTGTGCCCTGCCAAAACACCGCGCATAGGTACAGTTGTTTTTGCTTGTTTCATCGATGACAACGAACTCGGATCCATCACCAGTGAAGTCGGTTCGAAGCATTTATTTGAATTCTTCATGGCGAACCTCATTTCATTCCAAAGCATTTTTCTGGAGCATTTTTTTGGTGGGTCCGTCGTTCAGGTTTCGCGACAGTGCTGATGTCGAGATCTCGATGTTGTGTTCAATGGCTAGCCATGTAGACTTACTTCATCGAGAAAGAGATCCGAGCTTCGGAGTAAAGCTGTTCGATACTCCACGGGTAACTGCTGGCTCTCGATACACCCAGGACTATCTCTAGGATGGTCAACCGGCGCATCAGTGACGACCTCAAGGAGTCCACTACTGATCGCCTCTTTTTCGACATCATCTATTTATGACTATCACATGCCGTCGCATTGGGAGTCGGAGCCGCACGTCCGTGCGTTTCGCTATTTCTTACTACTTCACCGACGAGGTCGAGGGTACGATTTACTGGATTGACGAGCCGTCGTTGGGAGTGATTCTGGACTGTATGGACAAAGTTGGGGGATTCACGAAAGGGTTGAAGCTGGTGGAATTAGAGTAGCAGTACTAGCACTTAGGGTTATCGTAACTTTTGCTGCGAGGGGATGCCTCAACTCCGCATGCGATATCATATCCATTGTCTCGGTCGAGGTAGAGCGTGGTCTCTATCAACCAATATAGGATAATCACTGAGTGAGAGCGACGAAGTTCAATGGCGGAGTGCAAGGACAGTCATGCTGTGCTCGCTTAGAGGCAACTACCATGTCCGAGTCCGATCCACTGCTCACCACCGGCATATGTGCACTACTCAGCGAAGCTTCTCAGACGGAGATCAACGCTCTCTCTTCGAGTTGCAAGGTCCAACTGGTTTCCATCAAAAAGGAGATTCCGCCGGTTCGGACCAGCGCGACGTCCTTCGACAAGTACTGGATCGTCCTCTCGGATGGCGTGCACTTCGTCCAGACCATGCTTGCCACGGAACTCAACATCCTCGTCTCCAGCGGAGCACTCGTCAAGAACGCCGTCGTGGTCGTTCACAGGTTCGCGTGTCACATCGTGCAAGATGGCAGAAGACGGTCTGGACTCGCTCGCTCGACGCTGACCGATTATGTTGATCTCTCTCTATGTAGAGTCATCGTCGTCCAAGCCCTTCACGTCGTCTGCACACTCGGACACACAATAGGTAACCCATGTGCGGTCCTGTCCTCGGATGCCGCTTCCCGCAGCGCGACCACTGAGACTCCTGACGCATCGACGAGCACGATGGCACACTTGACTCCCCAGCCCTCTGTCTTCTCCAGCCATCAAGCAGCTCAATTCGCTACTGATGTTCGGCAGGATAGGTCCACCTACCCCATTGAAGCCCTCAATCCTTATCTGAACAACTGGACCATCAAGGCTCGTGTCATCCGGAAGTCCAAGGTCACCGAGTGGTCCAACAATCGTGGTAAAGGAAAGCACTTCAGGGTGACATTCATGGACGACACGGGCAAAATAGAGGCCGTTTCTTTTAACGCAGCCGCGGTCGAACTTGACGAGAAGCTGGAAGAGAACAAAGTTTACTACGTTTCGAGGGCCCGAGTCGACTTCCACAAAAAAAACAACCCTGGCGTTCAGAACGACTATGAGATGAAGATGGACACATATACAGTGGTCGAGGAGGTAAGTCAGTGAATCGGCAAGGGATCAGTCACTAACTGATGTCACAAGTGTGTCGACACTGCCAATTTTCCGATGATCAGGTACAACTTTATCCCACTTTGCTCTCTAGAAACCCTCCAGAAAGATGTAATATGTGGTATGTACATCTATCTGGGTTGTTCGGACGACTGAGCGGCAGTAGATGTCATTGGTATCGTTACAGAAGTCGGGCCCATAGAAGAGGCTGTCATCAAAGCAACGAATAAGCCGGTAAGAGTCATTTTCTGGCTCGTGTTATTGTCTAAGCATTGTTTTTAGACTGTAAAGCGCGTCATCGTCATCGTCGACAGGTCGCTCTGCTCTGTAGGAATGACGCTCTGGAGGGCAGATGCAGAGACATTCACAGCCGATGATCTTCCCGTCGTTGCATTCAAAGGCGTTAAAGTTGGGGATTTTGGAGGTACGTCTGTGGCTCTATCCGATACGCCAACCACATCCAAAGCCCAGGCCGGAGCCTCTCTGTGCTATCCTCGAGCTGCATGATGATTTCTCCCGATATCGAGGAAGCGCATCTACTTCGAGGTTGGTACGACGGTGTCGGTGTGAACGAGTGTTTCCGGTCCCTCTCAATGGCAAGGTCCCGCAGAGAAATGCGTCAGCTAAGGGACATTGGAGAATTGCAACTCGGCATGTCTGGTAAAACAGACTCCTTTGACGTCCGAGCTACGGTCATGTGTATCAAACCCGGTGTCTATCCCGCGTGTCTCACAAAAGACTGCTGGAAGAAAGTTTCCGAGACTACTGATGGTTGGCGGTGCGACAAGTGTGACGAGACGCGCGATCGGTGCGCGCATCGGTTCGTCCCCATGCTGTCGACGTGCATCCACGCTGAGATTCTTGACTCGGCTGACTAGATACCGCGTGTCTGTGAAATTAGCGGATCAGTCTGGCAGCGCCTGGTTTGGAGGGTTCGACCCCGTCGGTCTCGCACTCTTCGGGAAAACGGCCGACGAGGTCATGGAAATCAAGGTAGGCATCATGTGCTTTCTGTTCGCGGTAGCCCGCTCAATCGTCGCAGAACCGTGACGAGGGCGAACTTAGAGCCCTCGCGGAGCGGTCAGCCGGAAAGGTTTTCGATTTCCACTGCACTGCCAAACCAGACACTCGCAGTGTGAGCAGACAAATCCTCGGCTTGACCATCATGTTCATCCTTTGCATAGGATCAAACATGTCCGCGATATGACATCTCACACATGCAACCAGTGGAATACTACGAGGAGGCCAAACACCTTCGTGACCTGATCAACGAGTTGAGGTTGGCAGATGTGGATATGGGCATGCAATTATGATTGTCTGTGTCTCGTCCTCACGGGCACGATACTCAAGCGTGGTTGGCCGCCCTCTACTATGGTTTCGGTGCTGAACCAAAGGGCCACGCAGAACGGCGGGTAGGATGTGATTGCGACAATTTCAAGGCGCGAGAATGCAGGCTATTACGATGAGGACGAGCCGCTCTTCTGCCGTCAGGACCATACC
>JBBPMC010001027.1:0-13982 GCA_038090115.1 Strobilomyces echinocephalus
GTCAGTGATCGCATGTTCGCTCTGAACGGCGGGCGACTATGGATGGCTGCACACATGCGCCGAGGAGATTGTGAGCCAATGTTCACTTGACTTCTTACCGGACTACTCATTGCAATTCAGTCGCGACACTTGGCTGGGTAATGGAGGCTGATTTTGGGGCTCATCTCGCCCGAATCCAACGGCACCTCGATACAGGTCGAGACGTACTGACGTCGATGCATGGTGGCCAGGTGGCCACGTACGACATACCCGACGTACATCCAGATCTTCTGCTCGTGCTCCTCGACCCACCCAATTCCGGTGACAAGTGAGCTACACATTCTATTGTACAGACGCGCGACGTCTGACTCTCTTCGCGAGGTACTACATCGCAACGGACGAGCGGGATCCGGCCAACCTGGACTATCTGCGCGCCCAAGGGGCGGTCCTGATCACGGACCTGCTCACGACGCAAGACCATCGCGAGTATGGTTGGCCGATCTTGTTGACCGATGTGTTAGCGCTGGTGGAGCAGTCGGTCATGGCGCACGCGGCCTACTTCTACGCGCACGCGTTCAGCTCCGTACCCGGTGGCGTGATGAACTTGCGAGGTGTCTTGGGCAAGGATCCACGGACGGCTTATTTGGATTTATGAGTGTGCCTTGGCATGCGAGATGATATCATCTACTCGACGCTCGTTTACCTTTTTATCGAAAATGTAGCATACAGAGACCACAAGCTGTACATCACCAGTAGGTCGTCCGACTCGAGTCACCTGCGCTACTGGCTAGTGACGTCATTAACATGGTCTTGGGCCGTTACATAATTGTTGGGGGCGAACCGGTTCGAGTTGGGGTTCACAAAGTTGGAATACAGACTTCCGATATACCCAACTTGAAGCCTGAAGTATGCCTTTCAGACCCCAACCAACTCTTCCCCATACGATACCTCATCCCCATGGGCGACATATCCGCCGTATTCTCCTCGTCGAAACTGAAGTACCAACCCGACTCGGGGGATGAGACCATGGGTCACGCGGTCGGGTGCATCCGCGAGAAAGCCGTCCGGCACGCCACAGGGGCTTACATCCTCGACCCGCCCGTAGACCAAACACAAGCGGTCGCAGAGGTTTATGCACACCTCCCACGTTTGTGATCTGATGATTCGACCTATGCGCTCTGACAATCGTGCTATAGACGTCGACATGACGAAGAGAGCTTCGGACTTCGAGTCCCAGTTGATGGTGCTCGTCCGCCCTTGCGACGTCGACAAAGAGCGAATCAGAGAACGCGTAAATGGGTGGAAACGTTCGGCGGAGCAGCGCGCATCGGAAATGGTCCGTAATCCCGGGCCAACAGGTAGTACATTTCGTCCGTGCTGTCACTCCTCGTATTGAATGTTTGGTGCTAGGCGAAACGCAACGTGACAAAGACGACGCCAGTAATGTGCCATCTGCCATGGACGAACTCTCGAGGAGACTCGATCGACAAGAAGCCGAGCATCGAGCTGCGCTGGACGAGATCAGGGACACACTGCGGGGGCAGGAAAGCACAATCAAAGACCAGGGAGCCACCATCGAGCGCCTGGAATCCACCATCAAAGACCACGAAGCCACCATCGAAGACCACGAAGCCACCATCGAGCGCCTGGAATCCACCATCAAAGACCACGAAGCCACCATCGAGCGCCTGGAAGCCACCACCAGAGACCAGGAAGCCACCATCAAGCACCTGGAAGCCACCTCCAAAGACCAGGAACCCACCATCAAGCGCCTGGAAAGCGCCGACAATGAAAATAAAACCAAGATCAACAAACTTACGACGGAGATTCAAGAGACCCGTCGTCAACTGAGTGCCGTAAGTGAATTAGCCCATTGCCCATGCCCATGCCGACAATGTTTTATCAGCATACTGTTGTTCTAAACCGGATCCATCGACGCAGTCTTCTCGAACAAACTTGCGATGAAGTTCTTCGACGATTCGGAAAACGAAATGAGAAGGGTGACCTCACCCAATCTTGGCCGTCTTACGCGAGCGAGTTCGGTGACGCCAAAAGTCTCGCCACCCAACTCCATAAGTTGTTAGAAGATGACCCAGATCGACCGTCGAAGGAAGCTCTGGAGTTGCTCCATCCGCAGAGCAAGGTACGGAAGTCAGGAAATAGCGCGGCCCATGCCTCAACGGCTGAGGAGATAGAAGGTGCTATTTGCTCAGAGCCTTTGGGCACTGCACGCAGACGGTGTTTGGGAGAACTCTTCACACTTCTACACAGATACAATCCTGAAGATGCCAGCTGGGAGTAGGTTCTACTCTTTATAATGTACACGGTCATGTTGCATCATGTACAGTGGCCAATTTGCAGACTTCACAGAATCACACTTATATGTTTGATGTCCGCCATTCACGCGTCCGGAGTTCAGGTCGTACGATATCCTGTTGAAGCGCCAGACGCTCGAGAACTGGCAGTGGTTCAACGAGTTCCTCAAGACGTCCTGAATCAATGTGCTCGAGGTCGTCAAAGGCAGGGCTGTTCGATACGAACAGCCTATATGTCCAACGGTTTCAACGCTCCACTCATCAAAATCTTTCAATGTGCTAGTGCCGCTGTGTTCACATAGGGAGGTGGACACACGACATGTTGTTGAAAGTGAGCGTCTATAATGCGCACCTCTTACGATACTCAGGCGGTGGTTGGTTCGGAGATTTACCTGAAGCGAATTCTCCTAGAGCGAACAGTACAAGGATGGCATTCTCAGAGAAGTACTTCATGGGCGGTCTTATTTCTGCTTCAAGAACAGCCATTCTGACTGGGTAAGTCTGCCACAATTGTCAGATAAGACGAAGGGAGCCATGAGTTACTGGCCTACAGAAGGTCTTACACCATACCTTCAGATATCGGATGAGGTCTCGCACAAACGCCAGTGTTGACATCGATGTTGGTACTGTGGTGACCACGTTCTTTGTCCGTTGTTCGCGTCCTGGTTTACATTCGGGCCTCGCCTGCGGTACCTACCCACGTGCACACAAACCCATCATGACTCGACCTCCAAGACGTGCACCCACCGGCTCCGCGCGCATAACAGGTCGACTGCATGACAATGCCCACACTGAGAATGTAACGGAGGTCTAATTTGTCGCCGACGGTAATTTCAGTCCCACGGCTCGCAATAAGGCGTACTACGGAGAATTACTCGCGCCTTCAACGCTCGACAAAGCATTTAGGCTTCAAGCCAAGCATCGGGAAAGCGATGACATCGCAGAGGCTGCACGGGGCACCCACGCATTCCAGGGGTGGGGGGATATGTGAACAGTATATCATTAGCATATACTTATAACATGTAAGATGGACGTAAGGGCAAACCGGGCCGCTGGAACATGTCCATCGTTGCCTTGTCCTTGTCGCGCATCGCGACAACACGGTCGTGAGATGACTTTGCCTTGCCCATACTTGTATATTTTATTTTATTTGAAACGACCCCAAGCGACATCCCGCCGTGCTATGCTGTCACAGACGTTAGTGCCGACCCAAACGGAATAGGTGACACCTACTGATCCCGAAAGCTACCACCGCCCCCCATCGAGGTAGACCCTTCCCCCTAAACACACGGCCGTTCTCCGCTTCTTCTCCAACATCCATCTAGCTCCTCCGGCCCGACCATGTCTTGCAGCCGATCTTCAGCTTCTGCGCGATCGCTTTCCGCCTGTGTCTCAGCCTCAAGGCTTGGTGTTCCGATGCGGCTTCGCGTGCAAGGATGAGGTCCGATGCAGTACCGACCACCAGCGCTGCCCCCACCGTGCGAGGCAGAGGCAGAGGAAGAGGAAGAAGGGTGTTACGCTGTCGCGTCGACCTCCTTCCGGGCCGCACGCAGCGTGCTGGCCCTGTCGATGCCATCATCCTTGGTCGCGAACGACCATTTGTACGCAGCCTGGTCTGGTCTGCCTCTGTGCCAGTTCAGCGTCTTCTGAAGCGCCAGGCAGACGAGGACGGGGAGACCCATGGAGAGCCTGTCCTTGTTCCACTTGGACTTGCGAACGTAGTTGTGTCATTGTCATGTGAAGGAGACAAGACAAGGGTGAACTTGAACGACGCGGCGCATCAATAGAATGCGCGTGCCCACCTGCGCGCTCTTTCGCTTGAGAGTTTGTCAAAATACGGTGAAGAGCTGTGGGGAGTCGATCATGAGGAGCCGCCGGAGGTCACCTTGCTTGAAACAAACATCTGCACGGACCCGGTCACGCGCTCCGCGAGAAAGCCGCCCGACACGCCACAGCCACCACCACAAGCGGTCGCAGAAGTCTATTTACACTTCCCACGTTTGTGATCTGATGGTTCGACCTATGCGCTCTGACAATCGTGTTATAGACGTCGACATGACGAAAAAAAAATCGGACTTCGGGTCCCGTTGGTGGTGTTCATTGCGACGCCGACAGGAATCGCATCAGAGAACGCGTTAATGGATGGAAAGGTACGGAGGAGCAGCGCGCGTCGGAAATGGCCCGCAATCCCGGGCCAACAGGTACATTTCGTCTGTGCTGTCACTACCTGTATTGAATGTTCGGTGCTAGGCGAAACGCAACGCGGAGAAGACGACGCCAGTAATGTGCTGTCTGATGAGCGAACCCTCGAGGAGACTTGATCGATAAGAAGCCGAGCATCGAGCTGCGCTCAGCAAAATCGAGAACCTGGAAATCACCGATCGGGACAATAAGAACAAGATCAACAACCAGGAAACCAAAATCAAGAGTGGTTTCCTAGCTCTTGCTTTTGGTTTTCAGGCTCTTGATTTTGGTATCAAGAGCCTGGAAACCAAAATCGAGATTGCCGACCGGGAAAATAAGATCAATATCAACAACCTCATAACGGGCAAGTGACTCGTCGTCAGCTGGAAGCTGTAAGCGAATTAGCCCATTGCCCATGCCCATGCTGGCAGTGTTTTATCAGCATACTGTTGTTCTAAACCGGGTCCACTTTACAGTCTCCTCGAATAAACTTGCAATGAAGTTCTTCGACGATTCGGAGAAATGAGAAGGGTGACCTCACCCAATCTTGGCCGTCTTACGCGAGCGGGTTCGGTGACGCCGAAAAACCTCGCCACCCTCCATAAGCCGTTAGAAGGTTTCCCAGATCAACCGTCGAAGGAGGCTCTGGAGTTGCTCCATCCGCAGAGCAAGGTACGGAAGGCAGGCAATAGCGCCGCTCATGCCTCAACGGCTGAGGAGATAAATGGTGCGATATACTGAGAGCCTTTTGGCACATGCAGACGGCGTTTTGGAGAGTGATTTATGCAAAAATGTGAAGAGTCCGGAACTCTTGCATAAATACAATCCTGAAGATGCCAGCTCAGAGTAGGTTCTATTAGCATACCCTTTATAATATATACGGTCGCATGTACAGTGGTCAATTTGTAGACTTCACAGAATCACACTTGTATGTTTGATGTCAGCCATTCGTGCATCCTGAGTTCAGGTCGTACCATATCCTGTTGAAGCGCCAGAAGTGGCAGTGAATCAATGTGCACTTGAGGTCGTCAAAGGCAGGGCTGTTCGATACGAGCAGCCTATATGTCCAACGGTTTCAATGCTTCGCTCATCAAAATCTTTCAATGTGCTAGTGCCGCTGTGTGCATATAGGGAAGGTGGACACACGATGTGTTGTTGGGAGTGGGCATCGATAATGTGCACCTCTTACGATACGCAGTGGTTGGTTCGGAGATTTACCTGAAGCGATCTTCTAGAGCGAACAGTACAAGGACGGCATTCTCAGAGAAGTACTTCGAAGGCGGTCTTATTTCTGCTTAAACAGCCATTCTGACTGGGTAAGTCTGCCACAATTGTCAGATAAGACGAAGGGAGCCATGAGTTACTGGCCTACAGAAGGTCTTACACTATACCTTCAGATATCGGATGAGGTCTCGCACAAACGTCAGTGTTGACATCGATGTTGGTACTGTGGTGACCACGTTCTTCGTCCGTTGTTCGCGTCCTCGTTTACATTCGGGCCTCGCCTGCGGTACCTACCCACGTGTGCACAAACACACCATGACTCGACCTCCAAGACGTGCACCCACCGGCTCCGCGCGTGTCGACTGCACGACAATGCCCACGCTGAGAATGTAACGGAGGTCTAATTTGTCGCCGACGGTAAGTAGTTTTCAGTCCCATGGCTCGCAATAAGGCGTACGGAGAATTACTCGCGTCTTCAACGCTCGACAAGGCATTTAGGCTTCAAGCCAAGCATCAGGAAAGCGATGACATCGCAGAGGCTGCACGGCGCATCCACGCATTCCAGGAGTGGGGGGATATGTGAGCAGTATATCATTAGCATATACTTATAACATGTAAGATGGACGTAAGAGTAAACCGAGCCGCTGGGACATGTCCGTCGTTGCCTTGTACATGACCCCAAGCGGCATCCCGCCGTGCTATGCTGTCAGACGTTAGTGCCGACCTAGACGGAATAGATGACACCTACTGATCCCGAAAACTATTGGCCCGCCTCGTACCTATCTCCCCTTCTCCCTAAATGCACGGTCGTTCTCCGCTTCTTCTCCAACATCCTTCTAGCCCCTTCGGCCCGACCATGTCTTCCAGCCGATCTTCGGCCTCTGTGTGATCGCTTTCCGCGTGTGTTCTAGTCTCGAGGCTTGGTATTCCGACGCGGCTTCGCGTGCAAGGATGAGGTCCGATGCAGTACCGATCACCAGCACCGCCCCCCACCGCGCGAGGCGGAGGCAGAGGAAGAGGAAGAAGGGTATTACACTGTCGCGCCGACCTCCTTCCGGGCCGCACGCAGCGTGCTAGCCCTGTCGACGCCCGAGCCCTTGGTCGTGAACGACCATTTGTACGCAGTCTGGTCGGCGGTCTGCCTCTGTCTCAGCTCAGCGTTCTCTGAAGCGCCAGGCAGACGAGGACGGGGAGACGCATGGAGGGCCTGTTCTTGTTCCACGCGCGAACGAATGAACTTGCGAACATAGCTGTGAAGGGGACGAGGGCGAACGACCCAGCGCATCAATGGAAGCTCGAGAGTTCGTCAAAATGCGGTGAAGAGCTGAGGGGAGTCGACCATGAGGCCTTGAGGAGCCGCCGGAGGTGTCATGGGATAAAGCTGAATGTCGAGAAGGCTTGGAATATGATGAACAATATGACATGGCTCATACAAAGTTTCACTGCATTTTTCTCGATGTCGTGGAATGATACTCAGGCGGAGTCCCAAACAACAAATCACTGTTTACTACTGGCCACATACTACTACACAGATGAATACTAAAAGGAGCGTGATATGGTACGTCTTTCACTGTGTCAGTAACCATGGATGATGAATTCACGTGGGTAACCGCTTAGTCGATGAGTTGAGTTCCTTCTGGACCGAAACGTGCCCTGGCTTTGCCTATGCTCTTCGTCGATAACAGAAAAGCCTCCTCCCTCCTGATCCTCCGTGGTGATTCGCAAGTGTGGTCCATGAGGACAGTTCCTTCCCGGCCGAGCATCTGGCGACCATCCTGATCAAGCAGCTCTCCGTTTGGGCCCCTGTGGAAACCAAATCCGCGCACTATCTCCTCCAGAGACGGGGGAGGGGCATCCGTCTCCATTTCTTCTTCGCAGCCACTATCAGAAAACTGCGCCTCTTCTTCCAGTAGGCGCTGCTTTTGTTCCAAGAGCCTTTTCACCTGGACTCGAACGATCATATCCTCCCGCTCATCCTCCAGCTGTTCTACTTGCTCTCTTGTGAGATTCGTGCTCGAGCCTATCGGATGACGAAGGACCACTCTGGCTCCACCATTGAGTTCTCTCAGGACGCCATCCTTCTCATACAAACAACGAACGCCTTTGTCGCCGATGCGCGGAGGACTAGGCTGGAGCGGCTTCGCCTTCTTGACAGGCGTCCGGATGACTGAGCCGGCGTCGAAGGGCTGAAGTGTCATCGGTGTCTGAGGGAACGGGTTGCCAGCTGCGTCGCTCGGCCCGGCCGTAGCAAGAGGGGTGACGCCTCGGTCTTCGTCGACAATCATCAGGACGTCCGCTTCTTCGTCTTCGTCTCCCTTACAGTCGTCGCCTGGATAGTACCAGCGTATGTGGATGCCTTCGCCAGTTTCAGAGACGGCGATCGACGTCAAGACGCCACACGCGTCGCGGCACGCGAGCCACGGGGTGGCCTCTGTGTCGTGGGCTTGTGGAGTCCGTGCTGAAGACTTGTTGGTGCTCTTTTGAGGCTTTGGAGGTGATGGCTGAGGCCGGCCGTAAACGCTGTTGCGGGTAGAACGACCCGGGGAGACTTTGGTCGCGCTGCGAGTCTGAGGGGCCATTCTGTTGGTCACGGTTCGACGATGGGAGAGAAGGTTTGGGGGGGTTATGGATATCACACGTCCTTTGGTGACTCGCTTCAAATACTCTTCAAGCTACTTTGAAACCGCGTTTGTGGACTGTGGAAATGGCTCCCTTTGTGGTCATCGGACGCTTTGTCCCTTTATAATGGCTGGCAGGCCTGTCAGTTATTCAGGGGCTCATTTCCATTTATAGGTACGTGGCGACCCAAGGGCGTGCTTGACCACAGCCTGGCGCGCCACGTCGGCCACCATCACCGCCAGCTGCGCCTCGTTGAGTCGGTTGACGCATTTTGACGCTTTGACTCAGATGGATTCCCAGTTATCCACGTCGAGGATAGTCCCACTCCCCGAGGGGAAAGGTGGACGTAACCGACGCAAGTGACAATAGCCGTGGCGTCCACGCACTCCAAAATAAGGCCATCGGGGACTCGGGGCCCACGTTGACGCAGTCACCGCCTCGCTTCCTTATTAGGCTTGTCCCGCTGTCATTGCTTCGGCGACATAGCAGGTATGTGGACCCATGTGTGTGACCCCAGCAATCAGCTAACGAATTGTGCTCGCATCAGGAAACCCTCACGATGTGGACCCAGAGCGGAGTTTTTCGCCAAGCAAGAACAATGGTCACGCACTTGAGTGGAGTGGATGAGCATTGACCTGACAGGCTTGTCAGCCGAAAACGGTTCCACTGGGTGGACCTTTGAAAGTTAGGACCTTGTCTGGTATAAGATGCGAAGGTATCGCCCGAGCGTACATTTTCACCCTTCAACCAACGCCAAGTCATTCTATACCGGTAAGTCACTTGCCACCTACAGAGTCATCGTGAATGAGCCCCTGTTAGGTACCTTTCTCTCACCAAGCCTCGGTCCGCTTTCTGAACATGTTCCGCCGTTCTGCGCACTACCATCCTTACAAGCCATCCACCCCTGTCTCTTCGCCTGCCGGCTTCAGGCTTAGGGACTTATTCCCGACGAAGCGGTGCTTCGACTTCTTTCAAGGACCCGCCGACCGTTCGCCCGATCCAAGCCCCCTGAACAGTCCAGTCAAGGGCACGCGTTATCCAGAAGATG
The DNA here is from genome assembly GCA_038090115.1 of Strobilomyces echinocephalus. Taxonomy (NCBI): domain Eukaryota; kingdom Fungi; phylum Basidiomycota; class Agaricomycetes; order Boletales; family Boletaceae; genus Strobilomyces; species Strobilomyces echinocephalus. The sequence goes on from JBBPMC010001027.1 coordinate 9,370, forward strand.
ACGAAGACGCGCCACCCACGCTCCGCCTCGCCGACCACTTCGCGGCGGAGGGCTTCGCATCCCCCCAGCGTCCCTTCACCCCGCCCCCCGATCGTCGTCCCACCACGTCACCCAACACGGCGCCCTTGGCCGACAACCCGTTTCCTCTCCCACCCCGCCGCAAGACCAAACGCTGGCCCAAAGACCTCTCCTTCAGACAGGACGCGCGCCGCACGCGCGACCAACACCGCCGCTCCCAAGTCCTCGCCGCCAAGCGCGAGGCGTTCCGCCGCAAAGTCGTCGACGAGCGCCACGAGCGGCGCTTGGTCTCCGCGCGCGACGCGTTCACGCGCCTGCGAGACGAGGCCGAGACGTTGATGACCCCCGAGCACATGACGAAGGAGGACCGGATCTTTCTGAGGCAGCTTAGGAAGCTCGACGTCGACCAGGAGCAGACCCACGACCTCGAGCTGTGTCGGGATCAAGTGGAGCGGGCCGCGGCCGAGACTAAGGAGCGGCTCCTGGCGCACGCAGCGAGGGACGCTGAGGCTGAGAGGCTGCAGCGCGACCAAGGAAAGGAGGAGACGCTCGAGGGGCAGCACAAGACGGTGGACGACTTCGCCCGGCAGAACGATCTCGAAAAGGAGGCGTGTCTTCGACGCGCGGAAGAAGAAGCGATGCGGGCAGACGAGAGGCGACAACGTGCGTTCCAAGCGGCGGAGCGCATGCTTCGGGACGAACAAGAGCGTCGTTTCCGCGAGGAGCTGGCGCGCAAGGCCAAGGAGGACGAAGAACGCCGAAAACGCGAGGAATGGCAGCGTCGACTGCAAGAGGAGACGGAACGCCGCAAGCGGGAGGAAATGGAGCGCCGGCGCGAGCAAGAACGCAAGTTGCGCGAGGAAATTAATCGCATCCGTGAAGCCCGAAGAGCGCGTCTGGCACAGGAGGAGCAGGAGCGCAAGCTGCGAGAAGAAGTCGAACGGCTGCGCCGAGAAACTTACGAGCGGTACCTTCGCGAAGAAAAGGAACGCCTCGCCCGGGAAGCACTGGAACGCGAGGCCCGCCTGCGCGCTGAAGAGGCTCGTCGCGCCTCCGCCGAGGAGGAGCAAGTCCTCTGCTGGTTCGCCGTGTACGAGGGCAAGTGGAATGAGCTCAAGACGTGCACCACGTTGCCTCCCATCGACGTTCGCGACATGCCTTGGCCCGTGTTCGGCGTCGTTTCTTCTGCAGACCAGATCACCCACCAAGATGTGCGGGCGTTTCTGCTTCATCCACTTCGACCCGGCGTCCAAGACAAGACCGCGCGAGACAAGGTCAAGACGGAGGTATTGCGCTTCCACCCCGACAAATTCAATACACGTATCGTACCCAAGATTCAAGAGGCCCAGCAGACGGTCGCACAAGAGATCGCTGGCGCGATCGCGAGGATTCTGACCGCCATCATGACGGAAGAGGCGGAGTAAAAGACAGGCGCGCGAGCGCGCTGCTATCATGAATTTAGATCTGACGACGAAGCTAATAACTTATGACGGATGAAACAGAGCCAAGACGACGACCGCGACGTTCAAGTTGTATGTAATGTAGATGAACCTGTAACTTATAGTCTTCCTACCGGAGAATGACACACCACGCTCCTTTGCCTTACGATCCAAGAGCTGATTTCAATTTGAGCAGAGACGCGGTGCGGATTTCAAAACCTCCTTCCGCCCTCGTCGCATCGCCGCCCGGCCCGCGGCGCCGGCGCGGCCCACGAAGACGTCCAGTACACCGACGGCGTTCTCCTCGGGCGTGCGTGCGTAATCACTTGTCACAGCAACCAGCTTCGATTCGACGGGTCGTCATGATCAAGCCCGAGCGCAATGGGGGGACCCGATTCACCGACGCCGATTATGGAACATGCACCACGTATGGAACCGTCCAGGGGGAATTGCGGCGTTGCGCCTCCCCGAAAACGACGAAATGAGATGGAGGCGGAACTTGGCCCCCGTTGCAATGAACCCATGCACGACGACGGCGTTGCGTCCTTTCCAAAACGGCGACATGAGGCCCCCTGACCCACGTGTTGGGTCGAACGTGTTGGTACGAAGCACGCCTGGCGTTCGCGGCGAAATTCGAACGAGGCGCTGGGGGCCTGGAATGAAAAAGAGGCCTTTTGGAACCGCACACGTTGTTGCCTCTCCCCCCCTCTTCCCCTGCTCCCACTGTAACATATTCTACGTAAAAAAAAAACGCTCCCACGTCAACCACATCTGCCGTCACCTCTGCATACGACTAACTTGAAGGAGCGTCAAAACATAACATAGCGTCACCAAAGAAGAAGAGTAAAATAGGAGCGACGAGATTAGAATTATCCGAGTAAGTTACTCGTGCTTGACCCTGCAGGCGCTCGCCAGGAGAGAAAAAGAGAAAGAAGAGAGACCAATATACTATACAGAAACGTAGAACGCGCGAGACGATATTACTTAGAAAGAAAGACGAGGAAAAGAGGAAGCGCGACGGAGACGACTTGAAAGCTGGAAAACACGACCAGACGCAAGGGAAACAGAGATAATAAAAAGAATAGAAAAGAAAGAAAACCGAAACGCACAAGAAACGATGCTCAAAAGACTCTCGTCGAGCCCGAATTTTGCCCTCGCGCAGGAGGGGACAGCCAATTCTCCATCTTGGGCCACTGTCCGGCGAGCCCAGCTCTGTCCAGGCCGGACGCCTGCGGTGGCATCGGCGACGACGTCTTCTTCCCCCTTGCTGGCGGCGCGCGCTCCAAGGGTGCGGGCGGCTCCGGAACCGCGGGAACGCCCAGCGTAGGCAAGTCCACGTCCCCCCCGCTGACCGCGTACTGCACCCACACGCTCCTCGCCAGCGCATCGCCCATCTCGTCCTCGTCCTCGTCGTCGCTCTCCCCGCCCATAGTCGGCGTCCACAGCGCATGCTTGCCACCCTGCTCCGGTATCGTGGTGGTGGTGGTGGTGGTGGCCGACCGCGGCACCGCCTGCGTCTCCTCGGCCGACCCGCCCATGAAGCTCGCCCAGTAGCTCATGTTCTCGGGCGCGAACCACGCGCTCGCGTCGCCCTCGTCCTCGTCGTCCTCTTCGTGCTCCCCCTCGGCCGCTTCGCCCACGGCAGCCAGCGCACCGGGCATCCCGCTCGCACCCGCAGCGGCAGGGGGCGTCCAGCGCCATTCGTCTTCGGGGTTCGGGACGCTGTCCACCCGGACGGATCGCGAGAAGCTCGCGAGACTCGCAGCCCCGCGGCGCGTAGGTTGTTGCTGCGCCTGCGCTTGCGCGCTGGTGGTGCTCGAGGCGACGGCAGCGGGCACCTCCCACGCAGACCTCGTCTTGGTCGTCGTCTGCGCGGGCGTGGGTGCAGGACCAGGCCCCGTCGCGCTCTCTGGCTCCTCCGACACGGCGACGCGCAGCTGTGGCTTCTGTCCCGACTTGGTGAGCGCCTCGGTTTTTTTGGCCCTAGCTGACGCCGGCGTCGCTAGAGAAGGTGTGAGTGTAGGCGTGGGCGTGGACGCGGGTGCGGGTGCGGCCACGGGCTCCACCTCGCTCTCCTGCACGACGGGCGGCACGACCTTGGACTTGCCCACGGTCCCCCACGCCCCCTTGGTCGGCTTCGTCTTGGCAGTCGTCGTCGGCGGCGGTGGGGGAGGTGGGGAGACGATCGGGTCCGCATCGACGTCTGGCTCCTCGGTGATCGTCACCCGTTTGACCTTCTTCGTAGCAGGCACCGCCTTCTTTGCGCCTCCGACGCTGGCGTTGGCACCCCTCGACGAGGCCGGCGCCGTCGCAGGGGGAGGGGCAGGAGCAGGAGTACCGGTAGTGTTCGACTCAGGAGTCCACTCCTTGGGATTAGAGTCGCCCAGCCCCCACACGTTCCGAGCGACGTGTGTGACGCCGTCCCACAACGACGAAGGAAGCGGGGGCGGTTCGGCGTCCGCCTCCGTCTCGGTGACGACGACCGGCTTGGTGGGTGGGACCTGTGCGAGAGGCTGTCCCTTTTTGCCCTTTTTGCCCCTGACGGCAGCGGCGGGTGGCGTGGGCGTGGGCTCGAGTCCGAGACCAGGCACAACGGCTGCGGGCTCGGCAAAGCTCACGGTGATCTGGGGCACGTCGTACTCTTGCGACCGGCCGCTGGTCGACTTTTTCATGGCGCTCGGGGGCGGCACGGTGCTCTTTGGGCCGCTCCCAGGTGGACCCTGTGCAGCGAGGAGGGCGGCGGCAGCGTTGGAAAAGATGGATTCGTTCAGCGACGCCTGGGTGGAAGTCAACACCGAAGGAGCCGTCATGGTCTCGTTGCGCATCGCCGCCATGGCATTGGCGAACAAGGCTTCGTTGGCCGAGGCTTCGCCCTGGGAGAGCGTGCTGTTGGACATTTGGATGGCGCCCGGGAGCTCGAACTTCGAGGTCGACGTAGCGAGCTGTGGAGGTAGGGGTACGGGCACGTTTTCCTTTTGGGTCTTGCCCGGTCGTGGCGCCGACGGCTTGTCGGCGGGCTTGGGCGGGGGATCCTCGCGGCGACGCTGGACGAGGTGCTGCCTCATCTCCTCGCGGCGCTTCTCGCGCTCCTCTGCACACAGCCGCTTCCGCTCTTCCTCCTTTTGGTCGCGGAGACGCATCATGTTGGCCTCGTGC